>KQ990626.1:59025-85536 GCA_001598015.1 Dorcoceras hygrometricum | reverse complement strand
TTCCACCTTTATGGAAAGGGAATTTCTACTTGATAGAAAAGGCAAAATAGTAGAATTCGAAGAGGTTCGAGATCCAATCGAATTACCAGGTGAGTCTCCTGCACCTACAGAGCCAATACCATAAATGGTCGCACCTAGGAGATCCGAAAGGTTTCCTAGGGCTCCTGAGAGATATGGTTTTCTCCTTGAAGATGATCAATGTGATCAGGTTATTGGATCTGATCCAAGAACTTTCAAGGAGGCAATTTCCGATGCTGATTCTAATTTGTGGCTTGAAGCAATGCAGTCTGAGTTTAACTCAATGCATGCTAACCAAGTTTGGACTCTTGTTAATCCTCCCGAAGGAATTGTTCCCATTGGGTGTAAATGGGTATACAAGAGGAAACTTGGGCCTGATGGTAAGGTAATGACCTACAAGGCACGACTGGTCGCGAAAGGTTACACTCAAAGGCAAGGTGTTGACTATGATGAAACCTTCTCGCCAATCGCAATGTTCAAGTCGATTAGAATCTTGTTAGCCATAGCCGCATGGTACGACTATGAGATATGGAAAATGGATGTGAAAACTGCGTTCCTTAATGGAAACATTAAGGAAGAGATCTATATGACGCAGCCTGAGGGTTTCACATCTGTTGGAAGCGAGCATAAGGTATGCAAGCTTCAGAGATCGATCTACGGTCTCAAACAAGCATCGCGAAGTTGGAACCTGAGATTCGATGAAACAATTAAGGAATATGGTTTCATCAAGAATCCTGAGGAGCCATGTGTTTACAAGAAGGTAGTTAAAAGTGCTGTGACGTTCCTAGTACTTTATGTTGATGACATTCTACTCATTGAAAGGACCGTACCGTACGCTAACCACGACCAACTGGTTCTTGCAGGCACTATCAGTGATACCTAGGGGATCATGGGGCGATGTTTCTAGACGCTCTTACCATGATCCGTTGGGCAAGTCCGGAATTGTGATTCCGGAGCCACAATGGTTGTGGGCCCACGGCTAGCTGTATCCCTGAACCATTGAGGGTCACACAAGTACTGGATTCGAGATTCCCGCACGGATACTCAGCTCAATGTGTTGAGCATGAGAAAGGGATTTTGGGGAGTGCGACTTCCTAAAAGTCAACGGAGATCAAATCGAGATTTCCCGACGTTGAGAGGCAAAACGGTCATTTTGCACTGGGGTTCTGAAAAATAGTTTTTCAGATCATAGCATTCAGTTTTGGAAACTGAGTCGATCGGTCCGATCTGATCGCACAAACCCTAACCCTAATCATCAAGGCCGCCGCCCCTTCCCTCCTCCTATAAGCCGCCACCTACCGTGAAGTGTCGGTTTCCTCGAGAAACTGGTCGGAGCCAGGCACGAGTTGCCAGCAAGGTAGCAATCTTAAACACCCTATGGTTGTGTTTATTTGAATTGTATAGATCGTCTCCCGGTATTGTTTTTGTTCTTCCGCTGCCTCGCCGGGAGGCGTGATCCGGATCCACCGCGGCTACCCCAACACGTACATGCCAGATTTCTCGATTTTTAACCGACAAATTAGGAGGATTTATGGCCAATTACATCTCTTAATTAAAGGGCTTAAATCTTGCATTCGTAACAGCCATTTTATGGCCATAAAAGCAGGAACTGAAGGACGACAATAATGATAGACTGTCAGACTGCCTTTCCCCTCACCTATAAATACCCCGCTGTACCTTAGAATTTTACACACACTTTCGAAGCTCCTCAGTAAGAAAAGCAGCAATTCTTCTCGCCGAAGTCCTGCAGAAATTCTGCCAGATTTCACAGTTGAAATCCTGCGCCAGTTGTGAGCCAACTCTGTGCGAAACTGATCAGAGTTCGTACTACCAGACTTCATCCAAAAATTCAGATTTCGCACCTTGCACCAACCGCACAAATTTCAGATTTCGGTAAGTGGGTTTTTGCTAAGTAATATATTCGATTGATATTATATATATTATTCTTGTTAAAGTTTCAGTTTTGAACCTACTATTCGAGCACTATTTCAATTCAGATTTCTGCTTCGTTCAAACTATGTTTTGCACTGATTTTACTGTCGTAATATGGGTCTACGGACTATTCCGCACTCTGGGTTACGTGATGTAACCACATGGCCTCGACCCCTTAGAGGAGTAAAAATTAGGGACTAATCAGTAAACCATAGGCACGAAGTAATTATCAGTACTATCTGCCATGCTTTCTGTTATGCTCTGTTATGCTCTTTTAAGCTCTGTTATGCTCTGTTACGCTCTGTTATGCTCTGTTACGCTCTGTTATAAGATCTGTTATTCAGTATATGTATATGAATATTTGTTATGCTCGAATAGTATCCCCCACTTGCTGAGTGTTTCCCCAAACACTCACCCCTTACTTCTCCATCCAGATAAGAATGAAGAGCAGGTAGAAGAAGATGAACAAGAGCAGTTCTGGGCTGGTGAAGATTCAGTTTGTGTTGATGTAATTATTTATTTTTTTTTCGCTTCCGCAAATTTCTCTGATTTTCCGATGTAAAAACAATACATATTTTTTGTTATGTAATAGACTGGTTGAGCTATCTATGAGGCTTAATGTTTTACAATTTTTAATTGTTTAATATTGCCGATGTCATGAGTCTCGGTCTCGGGGCATGACATTTTAGTGGTATCAGATCTCACCAGGTTCATAATCCAGCTGGGAAACCAAATTTGAAATTTTCGAGGTCCAGGATGAATTTTCAGATTTTGGCGAAAGACCAGTGCTACCGTTTTTTTTTGCCATTTTTGGAAATATTTGAAAATGCAATAACTTTTTGTACATGACTCCGATTTCAGTTCCGTCAACTGTTCTGTAATCCCTATGGTTAGTAATTTCAGCTTATGGAATAACCTCACGACCTTCTATTTTTGGAAATATCCTCGATTTTAGGAAATGGCCCCCTTTGCTCCTCGTACTCGTGCTGCTGCTGCCCTTCGTATGAAACAGATTGCCCTTGACAATCAAAGCCGCACGATTAGATGCCTTAGAGCCCAACTAGCAACCGAGAGACGAGGGTTAACCACCATGAAGAAAGAACACGAGGATACCCAAATAGCATTAGAAGCCTCACACAAGGTCATATCCGGACTTTCGGAAATAAGCCTTAGCATGTCTAAAAAGATTGACAGGATGAAGGCAAAGAAGCAAAAGGCTAAGGAAAACCATGTTGTGTGCCATAAAAAATTTCAGGCTCGAATCCAAGAAGCCGAAGATTCGATGCAAGCACAACACCTGATCATCGAGGCCCTGGTAGAGGAGAAAGATGGTTTACTCCAAACAATCCAAGGTCTGCAAGAAGCTAACGGTGTCCCTGCTCCATTTGATGATGAATGGGAGGAAGAACCAGAAGAACAACCGGAAGAGGAAGAGATTGAGGATATTCCTTTGGGCGAAGGAGAGATAGATGATGAATAGAAAATTTTTCACTTTAAGCTTTGTATTAAATTCATCTTTCTATTCAAATAAATTGCTTAGCCCTCCATGATATCTTATTCTCGACCTTTCACATTTATGCGCCTTCATTCTTAGTAAAGCTTTCCTATGGCAGAATATGACTGGAGACCGTAGAAGCGATAGAAACATGGAGGTGAAGGACCCTCCAATTCCAATTCGGGAGGTGGTCTTAGTAGAGAATACCTGATGGCAGTTGCTACCATAGTTGCCACAACTCTACAAGGGTTGGTTAACCCCAACAACAACAACCAATCTCCCCCTCCTCCCCTCCATCTCGTGGGACGAAGTTCTACTATGAGTCCCTCCGCAAGAACAAAGCCCCCACCTTCGATGGGAGCCATGACTCTGAAGTTGCCGAGACGTGGATGAAGAATGTCGAAACGCAACTTCGACTACTGGAAATCCCAGACGCTTTCAAGGTAGATGTTGTAACACCACTCCTGGACGGAAAAGCTGGGAAATGGTGGGAAACAGTCGAGCCAACCATGGCTAAAAATTGACAAATCATGTGGCAAAGGTTTCGGGAAGCATTCTTGAAACAATATTTTCCCATGGAAGTCAGAATGCAACGGCTCAGCGAGTTTGAGACCTTCACTCAGACTGCGGATATGTCGGTAGTAGAGTATACCTCCAAGTTCAATTCATTGGGCACCTATGTCCCAAAAATCATGGCGGATAATACTCTAAAGATGCACCGATACAAGAAGGGTCTGAACAGCCGTATCCAGTCAGCCCTCGCAGTCTACCAAGCCACGATTCTTGAAGACTTAATGGGAGCTGCAATCTGAGCAGAGATCGACATAAAGAGGCGGGAAGCTGAAAACAAGAACAAACGTCCCTTCAATGCTCAGACCTCACACGGTGGGCCTAAGAATAAGCGGCCAAACCTCAACAACCGTGGCTCAGCACCCACATCGAATAACCAGACGTTGCCAACTTGCTCCTCATGCGGCCAACGTCATAGCGGAGATTGTCGCAAGCAGAGTGGTGCATGCTTTAAGTGTGGGAAGTTAGGCCATCGAATTGCGGATTGTCCGAAGAGCCAAGGGCCAAAGGCTGGATCGAGCAATACGGCTCCGAACAAGCCAAAGCCCAGGGATGATAAACCCAATGCTCGTGTGTTCGCAATGACACAAGAAGAAGCTGAAGACGCCAGCGATGTGGTGGCAGGTACCATTTCTATCAACAAGCTTCCTGCTTATGTGTTGTTTGATTGTGATGCTACCCACTCATTCGAATCTAAGAGATTTGTTAAGAAGTTAGGGCTAGAGCCTGAAATTTTATGTGAACCCTATAGAGTAGCAACTCCTATCAACGCTACCATTGAAACACATAAGATCCATCGAAACTGCGAGATATCGATAAGCGACCATTCATTCTCCGCAAACCTGATACAACTCAACATGGTCGAGTTCGATGCCATCTTAGGGATGGATTGGCTATCTAAGCACCATGCATTAGTAGATTGCCGAGGTAAGAGCGTGAAGCTCCAAACCCTCGATCAAGAAGAGCTGATATATCATGGTAAGAACAAGGAGCGAAAGTCCTTACTTTCTGCGACCCAAGCATGGACAGCCATGAAGTCAGGAGCAGAAGTTTTCTTGGCTATGATCCATGAAGTAAAAGAAGAAGACGAGCTCAAAATAGAAGACATCCCAGTGGTGCAAGAGTTCGCAGATGTGTTTCCAGATGAATTACCTGGAAAGGTTCCTAATAGAGAGATTGAGTTCGAAATCAACCTGGTGCCCGGTACGGCCCCAATCTCCAAGGCACCCTATCTAATGGCACCTGCTGAACTCAAGGAGCTCAAGGATCAACTACAAGAACTGCTAGACAAAAATCAGATCAGACCCAGTGTGTCACCTTGGGGAGCTCCAGTTTATCGTCAAGAAGAAGGAGGGAACCATGAGATTGTGTATCGACTACACGAGAGTTAAAAAAAGAAGAAGACGAGCTCAAAATAGAAGACATCCCAGTGGTGCAAGAGTTCGCAGATGTGTTTCCAGATGAATTACCTGGAAAGGTTCCTAATAGAGAGATTGAGTTCGAAATCAACCTGGTGCCCGGTACGGCCCCAATCTCCAAGGCACCCTATCTAATGGCACCTGCTGAACTCAAGGAGCTCAAGGATCAACTACAAGAACTGCTAGACAAAAATCAGATCAGACCCAGTGTGTCACCTTGGGGAGCTCCAGTTTTATTCGTCAAGAAGAAGGAGGGAACCATGAGATTGTGTATCGACTACAGAGAGTTAAACAAAATCACAATCAAGAATAAGTATCCACTTCCAAGAATTGACGACCTCTTCGATCAACTCAATGGAGCTACAACATTCTCCAAGTTGGATTTGAGGTCAGGTTACCACCGGCTAAAGATCAAGGCTGAGGATGTTCCTAAAACTGCATTTAGGACAAGGTATGGTCATTACGAATTCACCGTGATGTCATTTGGTCTAACCAACGCACCAACAGCCTTCATGGACCTCATGAACCGCGTGTTCAAGCTGTTCCTCGACAAATTTGTAGTGGTATTCATAGATGATATACTCGTGTATTCATCAAGTGAAGAAGACCACAAGGAACACCTCCAGATTACTCTCCAAACTCTACGAGAGAAACAACTGTACGCAAAATTCAAGAAGTGCGAATTCTGGCTGAAGAGTGTGGCATTCCTAGGCCATATAATCTCCGAAGCAGGCGTATCAGTGGATCCTAAGAAGGTAGAAGCCATCATGGACTGGCCTGCCCCTAAGATAGTGACAGAAGTTAGAAGCTTCTTAGGATTGGCCGGCTATTATCGAAAGTTCGTAGAAGGCTTCTCTTCAATAGCCTTACCACTCACTAGACTCACCCAGAAGAACTCCAAGTTCAACTGGAACAAAGAATGTGAGACAAGCTTTGAAACTTTAAATACAAAGCTTGCGTCTGCCCCTGTCCTGACGCTACCCGTGGGAGACAAAAGCTTCACCATCTACAGCGATGCATCGAAAGAAGGACTAGGGTGTGTACTCATGCAAGATGGCAAAGTAATTGCTTATGCCTCAAGGCAACTGAAGATGCATGAACGCAACTATCCAACCCATGATTTAGAGCTAGCTGCAGTAGTTTTTGCTCTAAAGATTTGGTGACACTATCTCTACGGGACAAAGTGCGAAGTATTCACCGACCATCAAAGTCTCAAGTACATATTCACTCAGAAGGAATTGAATTTGAGACAAAGGAGATGGCTCGAGCTGTTAAAGGACTACGACTTGACAATAAACTACCACCCTAGAAAGGCAAATAAGGTAGCTGATGCGTTAAGTCGGAAGAACATGAACAAGGTGATACTATCTTCAGTCTCAGCCCAACCATGCCTTAGATAACTGGTCAAGCTAAAACAGGATCAAGACCCCAGCTTGATGAGGCTGAAAGAACAAATCAAGGAAGGGAAAATGACTGAATTCCAAACAGACCAAGATGGGATCCTTTGAATGAATGGATGACTATGTGTACCCGACGTCCGAGGCACATAAGTCCAAATTCTCAATCCACCCGGGAAGTACAAAGATGTACATTTTGAAAGAACACTTCTGGTGGAATGGGATAAAAAGAGATGTTGTTGATTTTGTTGCTAGGTGCCACGTATGTCAACAAGTCAAGGCGGAACATCAAATACCTGGAGGATTGTTACAGCCACTGGAAATTCCAGAATGGAAGTGGGAAAACATATCCATGGACTTTGTAGTTGGTCTACCGAAGACAATATTAGGCCACGATGAAATATGGGTAATCGTGGATAGGTTAACAAAATCCGTGCACTTTCTGCATGTCCGAATGAACTACGGCTTGGATAAGCTATCTACGTTGTACATGGACAACATCGTCAGATTGCATGGAGTTCCAACCAGCATTCTATCAGATAGGGACCCAAGATTCGCATCTCGTTTCTGGAAGAGCTTCCAAGAAGTCATGGGAAGTAAGGTTACCCTCAGTATGGCGTATCATCCGCAAACAGATGGCCAAACTGAGAGAACCATCCAGACCCTAGAAGACATGCTGCGGACTTGCACATTAGACTTCGGTAGTAATTGGAGCGAACATATACCCCGAATAGAGTTCGCATACAACAATAATTACCACAGAAGCATCGGAATGGCACCATTTGAAGCCCTCTATGGACGGAAATGTCGGTCACCGCTATATTGGGATGAAGTTGGAGAAAAAGCTATCACAGGACCTGAACTCGCCCAAGAGACAGTGAAAAAGGTAGCCATTATAAAGGAAAGATTGAAGGCAGCCCAGGATCGACAGAAGAGCTGGGCAGATTTAAAGAGAAGACCCTTGGCCTTCGAGGTAGGTGAAAAAGAGTATCTCAAGGTTTCACCAATGAAAGGAGTAGTCCGATTAGATAAGACCGGAAAACTAAACCCCCGGTATGTCGGACCATTTGAAATATTGGAAAGGGTGGGAACACTTGCCTACATACTGGCCTTACCACCCAGTATGTCAAGAATCCACAATGTCTTCCATGTCTCACAACTGAGGAGGTACATCTCGGATTCTAGCCAAGTTCTTGATGAAGGGCCACTCCTCGTGGAAGGAAATTTGAACCAGGGACTGAGCTATGAAGAAGTCCCAATTCGAATCGTGGATACAAAGGACCAGGTTCTTAGACGAAGAACAATCCCGTACGTCAAAGTCCAATGGTCCAACCACACCGAGAGAGAAGCCACGTGGGAAATAGAAGAGAAGATGCGGAGTCAATATCCCTACCTTTTCGATAATCAAGGTGACCAAAGTTTCGAGAACGAAACTTCTTTTAAGGAGGGAGGGATGTGAAAACCCAGAAAAAAAAAACAGATCTCTCTCGGTCAACTCAGATCTCTCCCGGTCAACTCAGATCCCTGCCGGTCAAATCAGATCTCTCATGGTCAACTCAGATTCGTCGGTCAACTCAGATCTCTCTTGGTCAACAGAAATCTGTACAGTCAGCAGACAACAGAAATTTGTACACTCAGCAGTCAACAGAAATCTGTAGTCAGCAGTCAACTCAGCTTTGACGACGGAAAATTCAGATTTCTCCGACTGAATTCAGACCTCTTCAAATTCAGATTTCTCCACGAAAATTCAGACTTCACAACAAAAATTCAGATTTTTGGCTCACGAATTCCAGCAAGTTTTCTGCACGCGTACAAGCCAGATTTCTCGATTTTTAACCGACAAATTAGGAGGATTTATGGCCAATTACACCTCTTAATTCAAGGGATTAAATCTTGCATTCGTAACAGCCATTTTATGGCCATAAAAGCAGGAATTGAAGGACGACATTAATGATAGACTGTCAGACTGCCTTTCCCCTCACCTATAAATACCCCGCTGTACCTTAGAATTTTACACACACTTTCGAAGCTCCTCAGTAAGAAAAGCAGCAATTCTTCACGCCGAAGTCCTGCAGAAATTCTGCCAGATTTCACAGTTGAAATCCTGCGCCAGTTGTGAGCCAACTCTGTGCGAAACTGATCAGAGTCCGTACTACCAGACTTCATCCAAAAATTCAGATTTCGCACCTTGCACCAACCGCACAAATTTCAGATTTCGGTAAGTGGGTTTTTGCTAAGTAATATATTCGATTGATATTATATATATTATTCTTGTTAAAGTTTCAATTTTGAACCTACTATTCGAGCACTATTTCAATTCAGATTTCTGCTTCGTTCAAACTCTGTTTTGCACTGATTTTACTGTCGTAATATGGGTCTACGGAATATTCCGCACTCTGGGTTACGTGATGTAACCACATGGCCTCGACCCCTTAGAGGAGTAAAAATTAGGGACTGATCAATAAATCATAGACACGAAGTAATTATCAGTGCTATCTGCCATGCTTTCTATTATGCTCTGTTACGCTCTGTTATGCTCTGTTATAAGATCTGTTATTCAGTATATGTATATGAATATTTGTTATGCTCGAATGGTATCCCCCACTTGCTGAGTGTTTCCCCAAACACTCGTCCCTTACTTCTCCACCCAGATAAGAATGAAGAGCAGGTATAAGAAGAGGAACAAGAGCAGTTTAGGGGCTGGTGAAGATTCAGTTTCTGTTGATGTAATTATTTTTTTTTTCGCTTCCGCAAATTTCTCTGATTTTCCGATGTAAAAACAATACATATTTTTGGTTATGTAATAGACTGGTTGAGCTATGCTATGAGGCTTAATGTTTTACAATTTTTAATTGTTTAATATTGTCGATGTCATGAGTCTCGGTCTCGGGGCGTGACACCATGTCACTAGAGGTCGCAGAGGAGTGTGTCTTATATTAGACAGACATATGGGTATCACAGTGCAGTGCAAGCTCCCTGATTTCCAATCACCTCGAGGAGTTCATCGTTTCTGTTTGCGTCATGTGTGATTGGCCCACTATCACCTGTAATCATGTCATGAACTGGACTTTGATAGTGTTCAGGGTACGGAATAGGCGACGTGTTCAATGGAGGGCGCATGTGATCTATAAGTCCACGATATTCACTCTGTAATAGCTTAGTGAAACTACCACCAAATGATGTACTCAAACCATGATCAAATGACTGAAAAAATGGACGCTCTTGTGGAGTATAGAATAACGAATCGGAGGTAGGTTTAGGCGCACCCTCACTCTGTGTCGTCGTATGAAAATGAGACGCAGATGGACCATCCTCGTCCTGAAATCGTGCTGATGAAGGAGGCTGCAAATCAAAATGCACCGGCTGCGAAAATGAAGAAAACACATGTACATCACCATATTGTTGTGCCTGTAATTCAAAAACTTCAATTAAATAAATATATGTGCAGCAGGAGACAAAAAATAATACCAAAAAAAATCATAACAAACAAAACATAAAAATTACGATAATCTGCATCGACGGGATGGTAGCCGGCAACACTTGTAGGTGCTGTGGGAGGAGATAAAAAAAGTTGTGTGATACGACGGTACCAACCAGATAGTCTGTCGTCGTACTCAGTGTACCGGGTGTAATGTACTCCCCATCAACAACTAAATTTTACTGATTATTCCATATTTCCATGAAATGACGGTGAAAAGATGTCCAATCGAAGTTGTTCCGTCCTTGTCGTGTCAACTGATGCAATTGATCGTCGTGGGATTGGCTGCGGGGAATACCTTGTCGCATCCCAAAATATCGAAGACATCTTTCCGATCGATGCATCTCAACAATATCAAAATTAATCAACGTACATGTCGAACGACAAAAATAAAAACGTCGTCCGTGTAGAAAGACACTGAACTCCGGTGAGTTCATATCATAAACAATCCATTTAAACTGTGGAAGATATAACAATATAATACTGAGTGATATAAATTTTGTGTAATAATTGATATCGTGCTGATGAATTATTAATTATTTAGTAATTAAGGTTCCCTGTCCCTCTACCAACCGATCAACCATGTCTCTCATGGTATGTAAAGAATGACGTACGGTATGTGTCCACGAGAACACACGCTTCCACCTACAATATGAATGATAAGTATTTTTAACGTAAATAAAAAATGCAACAAACTAAATAGATATAAGAAAAATATACGTTGCGCCATATGGTGGGATAGGTATACCCTGAAGTGCATCTGCAGCATGCTCCGACGCCGTTGAGCATTGTTGTTCTCTATTTGGACAAAGTACGTTGATCCTCGACCATACCCAAAATCTGCAACAACATCGTAATAAATTTACAAGTCACAAATAATATATCTAAGTTGATGAATACAACAATACAATCATACATGCAGGAGTTTTACGGGTCCACATATGTCCACCTTTTGTCCCATGGCAGTGCTGCATAACTCTCTGCACAAGTATGCAAGCACAGCAGAACCCCAGCTATATGTATTTACCATATCAATATCTTCTAAAAACTGTAAATACATAAGGTTAACAGCAGAACTCTCTGAGTCAGGAAACATGCAACCTCCAATAATAAGCAATGCAACACAACGAGAATATTGTGTCACTTGCTCCTCAGTGTTGTAGTCGGTGATCACATGTTGCAAACAATGATCTCTTTGAGCAGTAAGATACAAATGGGCACCTTTAATACGGTTAGCTTCAGGAGTGAAGTCCAACAAATGTGTACATCGACTGCAGTAACTCCGATTTACTGTATATATCCCTGCTGCTGACGGGCAATCCATCAATATTTAAGCCCCAGATCATTGCGACATCCTGCAGCGTTATAGTGGTCTCGCCCACGGAAAGGTGAAAAGTGTGAGATTTTTAACGTAAATAAAAAATGCAACAAACTAAATAGATATAAGAAAAATATACGTTGCGCCATATGGTGGGATAGGTATACCCTGAAGTGCATCTGCAGCATGCTCCGACGCCGTTGAGCATTGTTGTTCTCTATTTGGACAAAGTACGTTGATCCTCGACCATACCCAAAATCTGCAACAACATCGTAATAAATTTACAAGTCACAAATAATATATCTAAGTTGATGAATACAACAATACAATCATACATGCAGGAGTTTTACGGGTCCACATATGTCCACCTTTTGTCCCATGGCAGTGCTGCATAACTCTCTGCACAAGTATGCAAGCACAGCAGAACCCCAGCTATATGTATTTACCATATCAATATCTTCTAAAAACTGTAAATACATAAGGTTAACAGCAGAACTCTCTGAGTCAGGAAACATGCAACCTCCAATAATCAACAAATGTGTACATCACTGCAGTAACTTCGATTTACTGTATGATGTATCCCTACCGGTGACGGGCAATCCATCAATATTTAAGCCCCAGATCATTGCGACATCCTGCAGCGTTATAGTGGTCTCGCCCACGGAAAGGTGAAAAGTGTGAGTTTTCTTGTCTCCATCTCTCCACCAGCATCGTAATCAAATGATTATCAAAATATTTTATGGGCCCACATTGTACGACACCATAGAAGCTCATCTGAGCAAGACGAAGGCGGACACGAAGGTGAATTCCAGCTCTCACTACTGCCCATAACGAGTTATCTGATCGTCGTGGTGGAATGACTATATCCATATCATTGGAAGCGATGTTATTGGAAATATGACGATCACGTACACATAACACATTATCTACGTTATCGGTCATCCTATAATAAATAAATTCATTGATACCGATCAAAATTATGTAAAGACTACAATTTTAGATATTTCATAATACGTTGCTATCGTTATATTTATTTCATATTAAATCTATACAAATTATATCAACCTAAATATATATCAATTACAAAAATATATATCAATTAATAAAAATATTTCGAATGATAAACAATATCAATTAAAAAAAATTAGATCTAACATCAATTAATAAACATTATTCGAATAATAAACTAAGAAATATCATCACTAAGCATAAAACATATGTACATAAAATGCAAATAAATTAAAATTAAGCATATCTATTATTAAATATAATTAAAAAATAAATAAAATTACCTTAAATTGCGGGTGCAATTGTAATTTAGGCGAAAGAATTGAGGGCACATCGAACGAAAATGAAACGTGTGAAGAAATTGAGGGAACGGCGAACGAAAATGAAAGGAAAGGAACGAAAGAAACGAGAAAATGAGGAAATGAGCGTGGACAAAGGGGGTGTGCGCGGGTATATACACAGAATCCGGGGTTTGAAATCCGGGTTTCAAACCCCGGATTCTGACAAAAAAATAAAAAAAATACGCGTGCTTCTTTTGAGAAGCAAGCGCACAGCTTTTCAGAATCCGAGAGTTTGACACCCGGATTCTGACACAAATTTTAAAAAAAAATTAAATGGCAGAAGCCGGGCCTTCAAGTCCCGGATTGTATTAGTTTTAAAAAAAATATCGGACTGCTATATTTTTAAAAATTCGAATTTTTTATATTATTTAAAAAAAAAACGCCCAATAAAACCATCCACGAATCTGCCCTATAAAATATTTTCTTATATTACGGGGTGTTCAACCTTAAACTGGCCCTCTAAATTTCATCAATAAAACCTATTTCTGCTTCTTTTGGATATTAATTTTAGAGCCGATATCAAATAGCTCATTGGACAGCATGACGCCAATTTTAAGATGAAGTCTCTAGTTCATGGATGAATTGTCACAAACAATTTTCATACTTAATATATCTAATTTTGTATAAGATACGTACATATAATAAAGTATAATTATTTATAAAACATAAATTTCGGGAATATTTTCAATCAAAAGAGTGATTGCTGCTAAATATTCAAGCCAACCATTTTTTAATCAATACACAGTATCAAACATATATGGAGATTATTCAAAAATTATGGGTTTGATTATATAAGAAATGATGTAATTAACTTTGTTTTTTTACCCTAAACTTCATCTAGAAATATACATCCATTCTTCATTCAAAATCATACATAAAACAAAAATCATCTCATCTATAAACATAAATTATATAAGTGATTTAGAGAATTTAGCGAGAGATTAATTTCTTAGGAGTGTTTATCTTTGGAACTAATTGGATTAGTGAGTTTGTATTCTCAATTCTCTTGTCTTCTTTGTTATTAATAAAGAAATAATCTACTGGAGTGTTTTGAGTGGACGAAGCCCAACATTGGGGTGAGTCAATAAATATTGATGTTCATCTTGTTTAATTTGTTAGTTATACTCGTGTGATATTCAACTGAGGTGCTAACTCATATTCATATTAATTTTCCTGATATCCCAACAACTGGTATCAAAACGAGATTCTCAAAACTATATAAAAATAGCATGCTCTGTGGTTGCAACTTAGAACTCCCACCTCAGAAAAGGTTTTCTAGATAGTGTTAGAAAAGTCTGAATTTGACGATTAATTCGTTCACTAACAGTCATAAAAGTTTGAGATATGTACAAGTAAGATGATTAGCCTCAATGACTCTAACTATCAAATTTGGAAAAGCAAGATGAAAGATCTCCTATTGGTCATCAAGATGAACTTACTGGTGTTCAACGAGTCTAAATCAGATGCCGAATGGATCTTTGAGCACAAACGAATCTGTGGCTACATCTAACAATTTGTTGATGATGATGTGTATAATCACATTCGTGACGATGCTCATGCTCGTACACTTTGGACGGATTTGGAGACCTCATATGCTTCTGAAAAATTATTCTATCTAAGAAAGCTAGTTCGGGTCGATACAAAGAAGGAATCTTGGTGACAGATCACCTGAATGAGATTCAAGGGTTCGTGCAAAAATTGTCAACTATGGGCATAAAACTAGATGAGGAGGTAATTGACTTACTTGTGCTAGCTTCGTTAACTGAGCCTTGGGAGACTCTGAAGGGATCACTCATCAAACACAGAATTGGGAGGAATCGTGACTGTTGACTTTATCAAGAGTGGCATCTTGAATGAAGAGATGAGGTGAAGATCCCAATGTATTTCTACCCCACAATTAGATATTTTGGCTACTGAGTCAGGGGGAAGAAGTAAAATTAGGAGAAACATATACCAGAAGCAACAATGGAGCAAATACTCAAGAAGATATGCTAATATAAGGTGTCATTGCTACGAAAAAAGGACAAGAAATATTGTACACAATACAAATGTTGGGGATCCGGATCCGCCCCCCGGCAAGGCAGCGGAAGAACAAATAAATACAGCCGGGAGACGATCAATACGAAAAATAGAATTCATAATTCGACATTCATAGGGCGTTCAAAACGAATACCTTGCTGGCACTTGTGCCTGGCTCCAACCGGAATTACAAGAACCCGGCTCTTCTCGGTAGATTGCGGTAGATAATCGCCAATCCGGTCCACGACCAGAACCGAGAATCCTTCGTCAGGCTGCACTAGAAGCACTGACGAATTCTGCACGAACGGATTCTCCTCGTCGAATCGGCCGGAACGAATTCCGGCGACTCGAGGCGACGGCGGCGGCGGCGGCGCAAGGCGGCGGCGGCGGCGTGTGTAGAGAGGAGGGGAGGCGGCTAGGTGATTAGGGTTAGGGTTTAGAGTCTTATGTGTTATAATGAGTCCTAATCCATATTTAAATAGATATTAGTGTTGGACTTGGACCGGCCCAACGGGCCCGGGTCGAACTGATGAACATTCAGTTCATCTCCATCACCACGACTTCATCGTAACTCCGATCGCCGATCAGATCGGACCGATCGACTCAGTTTCCAAAACTGAACATTATGATCTGAAAAACCATTTTTCAGAACCCCAGTGCAAAATGACCGTTTTGCCCCTCAACAGCGGGAAACCTCGGTTTGACCCCTGTTGACTTTTAGGAAGTCGCACTTCCCGAAATCCTCTTCTCGTGCTCAACACATTGAGCTGAGTATCCGTGCGGGAATCTCGAATCTAGTACTTGTATGACCCTCAATGGTTCGGGGATACAGCTAGCCGTGGGCCCACAACGGGTTTTTCATCGAAACCATTTTTATAGTAGTTATACTGAAAAGAAAACAGACATGCATTACTGACTATATAAAATAATCGCTAAGACATAAAACATGGTCATTTAGTTTTATGAATTACGCTCCCACTATTTTAACGATTTCACCACCCTCTAATGAAATCGAGAAAACAGGTTTCTTTAGTGGGTACACGGAGCCCAATCAAGCGATCATGGACCCGAATAATATCAGCCATCCATGACCCCCAAAAGGTAGTTTCCGATTGCAGCCGGTGCAACCTCCATGTATTCACCTCACGTCCAGTAAGGGCCCAATAATATGACGACGTTTACTATCACGTGTCAAGATTGACCCATCAATGTTGAGTCGTGAAGGACAGTCCCCTTAACGTCCCCAATAATATGAGCCAACGTTAAAGGGAGTTCCAACCGAATCACAACAGTTGTCAATGACGTGGACAGCTTTCCGGCATACATGACCCCCTCAATAATATGAGCCGGGCCATGTATACGGGTAGCATCGACGTACACCCATTGTTGATGGAAAGTAGGGTTAATTTAAACAATTTTAAATACCCCTTTTGTTTATCGAATAAACATTTATCATGATATAAGTTTTAAATCAAATTTAAAACGAGGGATTTTATTTTTGAAAAATTTTGGTCTCATGCATATTTAAATCTAATTTAAAACATGCAAACATGTGAATTCAATTATACTATATATCAACATATATAAAGTAAATATTGGGATGATCGATCGCGAGAGTTATGCGGTCCGTGGTTGCCAGCCACGGACCTAGGTCCAATCCTAGGGGTAATGCAATATGCAATGCAATCCTATTACAAAGCTTTCCGGTTTTACAGATCTTCGGTCTTCAATATCTTGATCGTCATTGTCCACCGTCTTCGGATGTCCTCCCACTAAATCTAGTAATTTACATTTAAATTGACTATGATAAATAAGGGATACATTTATCAAGGGGTGGGAACGGACCACAAACAGGCCCACTTTAAATGATAATCAAATATATAAAAACCGAAATCAAATAAAACCTATTGCATACACCTAACACATTGGGCACGGCTCTCGATCACCCCAATCATGCAATTAATCTAACTAACATGCATAATTTAAATAATCTAATTATTTATCGTAAAATCATATTCTAATTACGAAATCGTATTTTATAATAAAATTGCATTTTGCAGATAAAAACAAATTTTAATCAACAAAATAACGACTATTAGATGTGTTTCATGATAGCCGTCATACCCACTATGACATCTAACATACGCTTCAGTGCATTCTAGGTCTTTACTCAACGCAATTGTAAATCATTACACACATAATGAAAGTAAAGAATGCCATATAAGTAAATGCGAATATCATATATAAAGACTGTTTGTACAAGAGTCTATAAAACCCACACGCCACAAGTTGGCTAGTTGGGCATCTACTCTAACAACAAAGACAAAGGTAAACACGAATCTGATGATGAGAAAACAAGTACCATTGATGAATTCAATGTCGTTGATGAGCCAGAGCTGGAGTTTAAAATCTGTCAACTTAGGGAACCGGCTGGATAATTGATAGTGGATAAATGGTCCACGTCACATCCGTAAAGAACGTTTTACATCCTAGGTACAAAGGGACTTTTGTGTGGTCATGATGGGGAATAATGGCTTATCTACAATCATGGCAAAGGGATATATGAGCTTGACTATCGTGGCTGGCTCTATACTTGTTCTAAAAGATGTAAGGCGCCAGATATGCGCCAGAGTTTGATATCAGTGGAAAGACTGGATGAGAAGGTTCCTGCACGACCTTTTGAATGTGATATGTAAGATTTCAATTGGAAGCACTGTTAGGATCAAGTACTTACCACTAGGCAAAAAGCTATAGCTGTTAGCCAAGGTGCAACTTTATTTCCTTATAATGTGGCAGTACAGAGTGCATCTATTATGTGCGTTAGGGTCAGGCTGTTAGGCCCATGAGTCTGAGGAGGGTGCATGTCTAACTGCTGGTGCTGTCTGAATTCCCTTAGAGATCAGTCTTACCATTCCCCTACCTCCGGTCATATCCCCAACAGAGATAGTATTACCATTAAGATCTGTCATCACACTTTACACCCACATGGCCAACCAGATCAAGCGGCGCAACGTCATCAGCTTGACGTACGAGAACTTCCCAGGAGGTCACCCATCCCAGTACTGTTCTCACCCATGCACGTTTAACTTAACAATCCACCCAAGAAGTATATAAAATGCTTCTTGGGAGACTCGAACCCCTGAACTCGCTCTGATATCAATTGTTAGGATCAAGCACTTACCACTAGGCCAAAAGCTATAGCTGTTAGCCAATGTGTAACTTTATTTTCTTATAATGTGGCAGCGTAGAGTGCACCTATTATGTGTGTTAGGGTCGGGCTGTTAGGCCCATGAGTCCGAGATGGATGCGTGTATAACTGTTGGTGCTGCCTCAATTTCCTTAGAGATCAGTCTTACCCTTCCCCTACCGTCGGCCCTATCCCCAGCAGAGATAGTATTATCCGTTAAGATCTGTCATCACACATTTACAGCCCACATGGCCAACCACATCAAGCGGCGCAACGTCAGCAGCTTGACGAGAACTTCTCAGGAGGTCACCCATTCCAGTACTGCTCTCACCCATGCATGCTTAACTCAATAATCACTTGTGGTGTTAAAGGCATTAAAGATGTCGATGTTGTACCCCGTAAGAGAATCATTGTGAGAATATGTAGTAGAAGAAAACTCGATTGAGTTATGGTATCAACGTCTCGGGCACATAATTGAAAAGAATCTTACACGTCATGAGCAAAAATGTTCTATCGATATAAAGAAATTCATATGAAACAATGTACCAACTTCTTGGTCGGAAAGTAGAACATGGTATCATTTAAGAGTTCACCTCCTAGCAGAGCTGAAAAAATTTTGGATCTGGTATACTGAGATCTATGTGGGTCAACGCCATTATCTCTTGGAGGAGAAAGATACTAGATAACCTTCATCGATGATCATTCCCGAAAAATTAGGGTGTTAGGATAAAATTTATTAGTTTTGGTGATAACAAAATGGGACTAGTTGCTACTGGAGAATCAGCCGGTGAATTAACAGGAGAACATTTTCAGTCGACGCGTTGATCTTCAGTAGTTGGATTATTCACAATATAGAGATTAAATGTTGACTTTCAAGATTACTTCAGAGGTTGTTTTATTACAGGTTATCAGTTTCTGGTACTGTAACAGCCGTTGGTTTGTTGGGATAAATTCAGCCGTTGGTTAGAAATCAGCAGGTGAATTCTTCCAGGATAATCAGCAGGCACAAGCATTTGGAAGATAGCGTGTTTCGTTAATGATTGCAAAACGACAGCGTTTGTTTAAATCGACTGTAAGTCTTTTGTTCAGGGGGAACGTAAGACTATCAGCTGAGGTAAGCCTCTCGCGTTGGGAGATTATCAACTGTAGGGGAAACCAGGAGCTGGATTGTTAAGCGTAACGTCAACTGAATATGTAATGACTGGACACACTCAGTTGTTACATATATACAGCTGATGCTTATTTGTGACCAGCTCCTGCCACCCTCAACGATATATTAAATTAGCAGTAATGTTCTTACATTTACTGCACCAGCTGTGACTTTATAATTGGCGCGAATATTTTATTTGTGTACTTTGTTCGATTAAAAGTTTTTGGAAAATCTTTTACACTGTACTAGTAAAATATTTTGAAAATATTTTCAAAATCATTTCAAAAATTGTACGCGCTAACGGATGGTTGACACGTGTTGTTACCATGCGAAATGTCACATCGAAACTTTCTCTCATATTGTTAGGATCAAGCGCTTACCTCTAGGCCAAAAGCTATAGCTGTTAGCCAAGGTGCAACTTTATTTCCTTATAATGTGGCAGCGCAGAGTGCACCTATTATATGCGTTAGGGTTGGGCTGTTAGACCCATGAGTCTGGGGAGGTGCGTGTCTAACTGCTGGTGTTGTCTCAATTCCCTTATAGATCAGTCTTACCCTTCCCCTACCGCCGGCCCTATCCCCAGCAGAGATAGTATTACCCGTTAAGATCTGGCATCACAATTTTACAGCCCACATGGCCAACCAGATCAAGCGGCGCAACGTCAGCAGCTTGACGTACGAGAACTTCCCAGGAGGTCACCCATCCCAGTACTGTTCTCACCCTTGCACGCTTAACTCAACAATCCCCTCCCCCCAAGAAGTATAGAAAATGCTTCTTGGGAGACTCGAACCCCTAACCTCGCTCTGATACCAATTGTTAGGATCAAACGCTTACCACTAGGCCAAAAGTTATAGTTGTTAGCCAAGGTGCAATTTACAGCCCACATGGCCAACCAGATCAAGCGGCGCAACGTCAGCAGCTTGACGTACGAGAACTTCCCAGGAGGTCACCCATCCCAGTACTGTTCTCACCCTTGTACGCTTAACTCAACAATCAATTCGGTGGATGTTAGTGATTTCGTTTCTTCCATTGATTTGGAAAGAACAGCTTTACGCCGTGTACAGAGATCTTTTGCTTCGTCAGTTGCTCCCCATGTACAGTTATTAGATGAGCAATCTTCCTCCTCTTCCAGATCCGATGAGTCTATGAACTTTGATGATTCTACTTCAATCTCTCTACCAGCTACTGCTTCTACTACTCCAGATGTCACTGAGGCATTGAACCAGTTGCGAGCTTCGATAGATGAAATCCGTGAACAAGATGATGGTGCCAAGCACAAGGATACAATATTATTGCACCTCCACGACTTTGAGAATCAAGTTATCGCACGTCTCGACGCTCAGGATAGGGTTCTTGGGGCGTTGCGCAGAGACTCAAATGATCAACGTAATCTCTTGTCGTTGGAGTTACAATCATCTCATAAGCAGCTTGGCACTCATATTGTAACTACTGCTCTAGATGTCCTTGATGTTCGAAGAGTGGTTAGGGAGTCTCACCAAGATCTTAATTCTAGAATCAATTCTCTGGATGAGCAAGTGGCAGCTACTAGAAATGATTTATTGGAGTTTAGTGCTCAAGCACAACAGACCCTAAATATCATTACAAACCAACTAAGCGAGCTTGTTGCATATATCAATCGGGGTGGTGATAACAAAAAGGGGGAAAGTAGCAGCAGTCGAGGACCTCAACCTCCACCACTTCCCGTTGATCAAATCAGAGGCACTGGTGTTAATTTTAGTACACCATACTTTGCGCAAAGAGTTGAAGTGGCACAGAGAAACATTATGGAGAGAGTAATGGATACTGATAGACGCAAAAGTCTGTTGGAGGCTGAAAGGGATAGAGAAAGAAGAAGAAGGGAATTGAGTGGATCAAAGAGAAGAAGCAGACATTAGGATAAAATTGGTGTTAATTTTTGTACAAATCTTGTGTACAATTTTTCTGTTAATGAAAGCTTGCGTTCCAGCAGTTCGTGTGCAATTTATCTTTGCATATTTATTTATCTCGGCTGCTAAGTTTTGTCATCACCAAAAAGGGGGAAATTGTTAAGATAAAATTTATTAGTTTTGGTGATAACAAAATGGGACTAGTTGCTACTGGAAAATCAGCCGGTGAATTAACAGGAGAACATTTTCAGTCGACGGGTTGATCTTCAGTAGTTGGATTATTCACAAGATAGAGATTAAATGTTGACTTTCGAGATTACTTCAGAGGTTGTTTTATTACAGGTTATCAGTTTCTGGTACTGGAACAGCCGTTGGTTTGTTGGGATAAATTCAACCGTTGGTTAGAAATCAGCAGGTGAATTATTCCAGGATAATCAGCAGGCACAAGCATTTGGAAGATAGCGTGTTTCGTTAAGGATTGCAAAACGACAGCGTTTGTTTAAGACAAAACGACAGCGTTTGTTTAAGATGAAACGACGGCGTTCTGGACTAACGGTAAAATTCAGCCGTTGGTGTTTGCGTATATTCACCCGCTGGTACTTCAGCAGATACACCTTTTCAGAAGAATCAGCAGATAGCTAAAGTAGTTCGATTAACCAGTCGATGGTACTTGACGTTAGCGATAGCAAAACGATGTCGTTCGAATAAGTTAAAACGACAGCGTTTGAACTAGCGCTAAAAATCAGTCGATGGTTTATATTATCAGTCGACAGTCTCAGTGTAATTACCAGTCGAGAGCTACAGTGGATTGTTTAACCAGTCGATGGAACTTAATGTTAGCGGTAGTTAAACGATGTCGTTTGGATAAATGGATACGACAGCGTTTTGCCTTCGCGCTAAGATTCAGTCGATGGTTTTTGCGATGGTGATAACCAGCAGGTACATCTCTTAAGGGAAACCAGCAGATAGCTACAGTGATCTTGGACCAGCCGATACTTTTTAAAGTAAAATATTTCAAGCGATCAGCTGATGCATATTATCAGGCGATGAAGTAATCAGCCGATGTATTCATTCAAATTGTTCAAGCCATCAGTTGTTGTGCAAACTATGAACGATTCAAACGTTCTTATCAGAGGAAATCAAAGGTGGATATTGAATCGTACATGTGTTTTAATTAAGGGAACAATATCAGTACTATTCTGGGTAAATATTACACTGTATCAGAGGGTGGTTTACGGCGTTTGCACAAATATGGAGAGACACCAAATTTGCTCTGACATAGTGCGACTTGCCTCTTAGTGGAGCAGGAATTACGGTGTAAAAATTTGACAGAAATTCAAACGGGATTTATTTCCTTTGGAGAATTAAATGACCGTTGAGAACGAAGACTATAAATAGCAGAAGCTGGAATGAAGAAAACATCCTTCACTCTTATTATCTTGCAGTCACGCTGTCAAAATACTCCCAGAGCTTTTCTCACATTGAAGTTATCTTTCAAAAGCTCAAACACTCGAAGAACAAAAAGCTGTTGATATTCATTGTTATACCTTCGAGTTTCAGTCTCTGGTTCATTCGTTGAATTGATTTTCACTGTTTAAGAAACCAAAGACTCTTACAGTACTCACATACGTGTATTCATTGTTGTAATCATTTGATTGAGTCTGTAACAAACGTGCTCTCAAAACCGTTTGAAAATATTTCAAAGTGTTGTAAACCAGCAGCTGCGTCTGCGTGGAAGTTTGTGGAGTTTCTAGGAGTTCATACAAGTGAGGCTTGTGTGATCGGGTGTCTGCAGAAGGACTGTGTACATCAAATCTTCTAATGTATCCTTCCTGGAAAAGGAATAAGGGGAGACGTAGGATATTCATATCCGAACTTCCAGAAACAAATTCTGAGCCCTACACTTTACTTTACGCATTTATTCATTATCTACTGTTCACAAATTAATCGGCTTCATTCCGCACTTTTTAGTTAGTCGAGAGGTTTGCATTTAACTGAGATACCTCAAGTTTGGTAACTCGAACTTGAGTTAAGCAGAGAGTGTAAAACGTTTTGTAAAGAATTTCAAATAGAAAAATCGAAGGAGTTCATTCAACCCCTCCCTTCTGAACTCCTGTACTTGTTTTGATCCTATTTTTGGGACCATCATAGGGTGTGAATGCTAAAAACCAAAGACCAAATTACAGAAACATTTAACATCTTTCTAAACTTGGTTGAACGACAGACAATCATAAAGCTTAAATGTATTCAAGCAGACAATGGAGGAGAATACATTGAATCCTTTGAAGAGATATGCAAAAAAAAAAAAACGGAATCAGACATCAATTGACACCACCGAAAACATCACATCTAAATGGATTAGCTGCAAGAATGAACATGACATTGGCAGAAAGAGTCTACATCATGCTCTCACATGAAAAGTTTTCTAAGGAATTTTGGGGAGAGACCGTTGTTGTAGATGTATAAATATTGAATCGATCACCATGTGTTCCTCTCAATTATGATTTTCTATAAAAGGTGCATCAAGGAAAGAAATTACTATGATTATTTGCGGGTATTTGGATGTGTTGCTTATGTACATGTTCCAGAAGACGAAAGACAAAACTGGACGTAAAAAAAAAAAGAAATGAAAATGTATAAGCTTTGACGAGGATAAACTTGGTTACAAGTTTTACCATATTGATTTTACAAAACCTATAAGAAGTCGGATACTACATTTCAGGAGATGAGAATTATAAATCTGAGCAAGATCCTGAATGTTGGCCTTCAACTATAAATCCACAACCAGCTGATGATATGGAGTGCAGATTGATCAGGAGGAAATTCACCTGATGATGAATCATCAAATAATGATGAAATCCATATTCACAATGAACCACCAGTAGAAAGTTCTCTGGTAATGTTATCACACATTATGGAAGAGCCATTGCGACCCTCAACCAGATACTCCCCGAATTATTATATATACTGCTAAATGATGGAGGAGAACCGAAAGCTTCAAGAAAGCTATTACGAGTGAACACACAGATAAATGGATGGAACCATGAAAGATGAAATGCAATCCTTGCATGATAACAATAAATTTGAGCTGCTGAAGTTATCGAATGATAAGAAAGTTTTGAAGAATAAGTGGGTGTTTCAGTTGAAACATGAGGAACACAGTAGTCAACCAAGATTCAAAGTTAGGATTGTCTTGAGCATAAACATGGAGTCGAATTTGATAAAATATTTTCACATGTGGTCAAAATTACATCCATACGATTGTGCTAGGGATAACAGCTAAGTTTGTGTTGGGGAACCGTGGCGGATCCGGATCCCGTCTCCCGGTGAGGCAGCGAAAGAATAAAATTAGGCCGGGAAACGTTCAATACAATTTAAAACAAGTGCAAACTATGAACCATTCATAGGGAGTTTAGTCAATTACCTTGCTGGCGACTTGCGCCTGGCTCCAACCAGAATTACAAGAAGACCGGCTCTTCACGGTAGGCGGCTGTAGATTCGTCAATCAGGTCCACGACCGGAAGGGAGACTCCTTCGTTAGCCTGCACTAGAAGGTCTGACGAGATCAGCGCAGACGGATTCTCCTCGAAAAACTGATCGGAGCAAGTCCGATCAATTAGCGGCGGCGGCGGTGGAGGCCGGCGGCGACGGCGGCTTTTGAGAGAGGAGGGGGGCGGCCGAGAGAGAGAGCTCTAGGGTTAGAGTTGTGTTACAATTGTTATGAATTAAGCCCTAATCACATATTAGTATATATTAAATATACTTGGGCTTGAACCGGCCCATTGGACTTGTGTCAGGCCCAAGTCCATATATGAACATTCGGTTCGTTTAATTCATTGCGGTTTCATCATAACTTCGATCGATGATCAGATCGGACCGATCGACTCAGTTTCCAAAACTGAATATTATGATCTGAAAAACCATTTTTCAGAACTCCAGTGTAAAATGACCTTTTTGCCCCTCAACAGCGGGAAATCACGATTTGACCCCTGTTGACTTTTAGGAAGTCGAACTTCCAAAAATCCTCTTCATATGCTCAACACATTGAGCTCAGTATCCGTGCGGGAATCTCGAATCCAGTACTTGTGTGACCCTCAATGAGTCAGGGATACCGCTAGCCGTGGGCCCACAACCATTGTGGCTCCGGAATCACAATTCCGGACTTGCCCATCGGATCATGGTAAGAGCATCTAGCAACATCGCCCCATGATCCACTAGGTATCACTGATAGTGCCTGCAAGAACCAGTTGGTCGTGGTTAGCGTATAGTACGGTCCTTTCAATCCGATACCGCTAGCCGTGGGCCCACAACCATTGTGGCTCCGGAATCACAATTCCGGACTTGCCCATCGGATCATGGTAAGAGCATCTAGCAACATCGCCCCATGATCCACTAGGTATCACTGATAGTGCCTGCAAGAACCAGTTGGTCGTGGTTAGCGTATAGTACGGTCCTTTCAATCCATATATCCCGATCAGATCAACGACCATTGGTAAATCAAGAGTCGTTATAGATCCGATAGCTTTGCATACATCTTGGAGATCGAATAGTGACATCACGAGTGTAACTAGGTAAACCCATTTACCTAAAACACTTCTAGTACTCTGGCCAGAGATTTATACACTATCGTCTCCTCAGATAACATAGGATATCCACGCATGTCTGCGAGCGGTGAATCCTCGACAACAATGCATCGAATCCTACATGCATCGGGGCCTCACCCAATCACGCCGCCTAACGACCCCAAGTGAGTCGGCAAACGGGTCAAAGTGAGACGCCTATCATGTAGAGTCTCAATGACGTTTCGAGTCATGAGGACTAATCAGTGCAACCAAGACCTCGGACTTTTCCACTCGACAAATGGTAACCACTTGGAAAGTCCGAACGAGGGTAGTTCGATAGATCACCAGGTCACTATCTATCTGCATGCTCAGAACATCACAATGTTCCCTACCAATGAAACATGGTACTTCGCATCGCAGATAATATTCTCGAGCTCAGGCGGCCTTATCCTCATTTTGACGGCCCAATCGACTAGGAACTAATTCAGAATACACAGTGACTATTAGATGTGTTTCATGATAGTCGTCATACCCACTATCACATCTAACATACACTATAGTGCATTCTAGTTCTTTACTCAACGCAATTGTTAATCATCATACAACACAATGAAAGTAAAGAACGCCATAAATAAATGCAAATATCATATATAAAGATTGTCATATACAAGAGTCTGTAAACCCACACGCCACAAGTTGGCTAGTTGGGCATCTACTCTAACAATCTCCCAC
>KQ990626.1:33537-44899 GCA_001598015.1 Dorcoceras hygrometricum | reverse complement strand
ATGGAACCCGATGTTTTACAGAAACGTGTAAAGAAAGATTGTTAAGTAACGAAAGATGTTTTAGATTATGGCATAGATAGTTAAGGTCACCAAGGAGAAGGGTGAGCAGTTGTCTAGATGTCGACTGCCCTTTCATATGAGCTATATGCTAGAACTGATATCGGAAGTCATTTTGATCAAAGTGCAACACGGACCAAATAGAACTTATATGCCATGATCAACTGAAAATGAAATTGAAACGAATGAGAAGCTGGGCTTTTATCCCCTGTTTCTGCCATTGAAATGTTTATTGAACTGTTTACGAAAAGAACAGTGTTTATGGAAGTTCCTTAACATATGCATTGTACAGATGTCTGCCTGCGTTTTATGAAATTGTTATTACTCAGATTTTACTTGCTGAGCCTTTAGGCTCACTAGCTTTTAAAATGGTGCAGGTACGACAGCTGATGGAGGAACAGCAGGTGGAACTTGAATCAGCAGATGGGTGGCGTTGTGTTTATCCAAGGCCTACGTTTTCCGTGTCGTAGTTGTATTGTTTTGATTAGGTTGTGCTGTATTAAATCAGTAGCAATGGTTGTATATTTATATCGAATAGCAGCTATTGTAAATCGCAATTGCAAAGTTATATGAAATACCCTGTTTTCCGCATATGTTTTAACAGTAGCACGCAAATTTGAGTATCTGCTGAACTTTCGAATTGTTTTTTGTCTTGTTTCCTTTGAGTTATAAGAGATGCAGCTTATAACAAACCTTCTTTTAGCCCTTCTTTTATTCGAAAATTTTTATTTACTCCAATTCTCGTGGCCCCATTGGGTTTGGGTGTCACATTATCTGTATGGTGAAGAATTTGTGATGTACACCGACCACAAGAGCCTGAAATATATCTTCACGCAGTCCGACTTGAATATGAGGCAACGAGGATGGATAGAATTGCTCAAGGAGTTTAACTGTGAGATTTCGTATCAGCCTGGGCGGATGAACTCAGTAGCAGATGCTTTGAGTAAGAAGACCCAGCCTGCGATGCTTTCATTTTTGAGTGTCTCAAAAGTTTATGAACAGTTGAGTACTTCTGGTTGGAGATTCCAGCCGGGTGATCAGTACTTCATGGTTTCTTCGATCCAAGTAGAACCGCAGATTGTGAGTGACATCAGGGAGGCGTAGAGGACTGATCCTTATGTTCATGAGTTGAAGATTAAAGCCCGAAGTGGTCAGTCTGATGATTTCTCTGTTACTTCTGATGGATGTTTGAGATTTAGAGGAAGATTAGTGGTTCCGAACTTGATCGATTTGAAAGAGACCATCATGAATGAAGTGCATTGTAGTCAGTATAGTGTGCATCCGGGCGATAGGAAGATGTACCATGCCTTGAAGTCTCACTACTGGTGGGAGGAATGAAGAGAGACATCTCTGGTTTTGTTGCTAGATGTCTGAATTGCCAGCAGTTCAAGGCTGAGAGGATGAGACCTGGTGGATTGCTACAGAGTTTGGAGGTGCCCCAATGGAATTGGGAGCACATCTCCATGGATTTTTGTGACTCATCTACCTCGATCGAGTAGGGGATGTGATGCGATTTGGGTGGTGATTGATAGAATTTTGAAGTCAGCCCATTTTATTCCCTATGATGTGAGGTGTTCTATGAAGAAAATGGCAAAACTGTACATCGACCATGTGGTTAGATTGCGTGGAGTTCCTGTTTCGATAGTGTCTGACAGAGATCCAAGGTTCACTTCTCGTTTTTGGAAGAGTCTGCAAGCAGCGATGGGTTCGAGATTGGCTGTGAGTACAGCCTATCAACCACAGACAGATGGTCAATCTGAGCGGACAGCAGTTGTGATGGATTTCGATGGTGGCTGGCAGGATTTGCTATCCCTAGTTGAGTTTTCTTATAACAATAGCTACCAGGTGACTATCGGGATGGCTCCATTTTGAAGCGTTGTATGGTCGCAAGTGCAGATCTCCGATCTGTTTGGGAAGAAGTTGGTGAGAAACAGCTTTCTACCCTGAATTTGTGCAGCATATGAAAGATCAGATTGATTTGATTCGAAGTATAATGAAGGCTGCACAAGATAGATTTACCAGCTATGCTAACCGAAGACGTCGACCGTTAGAGTTAGCGATCGAGTATTTCTCAAGGTTTCTCCTTTCAAGAGCGTGATGCGCTTCAGATTTAAAGGCAAATTAGCTCCTAGATTTGTTGGTCCCTTCGAGATTGTTGAGCGGATTGGATAGTTGGCTTATCGATTGAGGATTCCTGATGAGTTAGCAGCGATTCATGACGTTTTTCATGTGTCAATGTTCAGGAAATATGAGCCAGATCCTTCCCATGTGTTGAGAACCGACGAAGTTGAGCTGGATTCTGTCTTGAGCTATGTAGAATATCCGGTGCAGATTCTGGATAGGAAGGAGAAACAACTGAGGAACAAGGTAATTCCGTTAGTGATGTTCCAATGTAATCATGGCCGAGAAGAAGAAACCTGGGAGGTTGAGGAGAAGATGAGACAGGATTGGCCTCATCTATTTAAGCACTGACCGTGTGAATTCCAGGTGATTTTTAAGCTTTGATTCGAGCTTGTTTAGATTTTTGTGTTTGATTTGAATGTTTTGATTGATTTTCTTCCCTGAGTTTGCCTTTGATTTCGAGGACGAAATCTCTTAAAGTGGGGAGAACGTGATGATTGAGAATTCGAAATAGTGATGAATCGGATTTGTATAGGATTAGTCATGAAATTTTGTAATCTCGAATTTTCAGATTTCAGATTTGAGATTTTTTGTGAAATCTGATTTGAGAATTTCAGATCTCTCGGGGAGTTGTTCAGATTTAGTCGCAGGAATTATCGGATGAAATCTGTGCGAGAATTGGAGTTGAATTGGTTGAACTAATCGGAATTGAGAATTTAGATTTCAGTTAGAAGGTTTCGTATATAATTTTGGGTCAGATTTCATATTTGTAGAAATTCTGGATGTTTTGAGAATTTTGAGTTCAGCGATCAGTTTTGTGTGAGACCTGTTCAGATTTCTTGAGGAATCTGTTGCGCTGGACGTTTGGTGGTTACCACGTATTTTGTAGCGAGAGAAGCAATACGCAGTCGTTTCGAGTGAGATCTGAGTCCTTTGGCGTTTGCGTGAGTGGCCGCGAATTTTTTTAGTGAAACGCTGTCGTTTTGGTGAAGTCTGGTGGAGTGAGAGATCTGCCAGGGAGAGAGGATGGTAGCGTTTTGGCGCTAGAAGCGCTACGCCTTCGTTTTGTGGCATCGGATGTCTCATTGAAGATGAAATCTGGTAGCGTTAGTGCGCTAGCGTAAGAGAGTGCCACGTGTTGGTCAACCCGGTGATGTTGACTGCTGCTAGCTTTGTTGTTTGAGAGTGATCTGTTTTGAGCGATGCGATGTCGTTTGACGCTTGTGTTTAGCATAGCGTTTCGAGGTATCTGACTAGTTAAATGCATAGCGTGTTTTGACTTGTGCGAGAGAAGGGATCTGTTGTGTATTAACATTGGAGCATTTAGATGTCACCGATACGCTGTCGTTTTGACTTTTTGGGCGAGAGTTAGCGTTAAAGCTGGAATCTGATGGGCGTGTGAGCGCTGATTTAAGAAATCTGTTTAGTGCTAGGATTTGTTGCAGGAATCTGTTTTTGTTGGTGTTTGGCTCGTTCAGTATCTATTGAATTGAGGAAATTAATATAAGTGTTGAGCAACACTTAGGATATTTTTAGACACCGATATTCCTCAGTTTTTCCCCGACATTATTGAAACCCTCGTTTTAGCTACTGTTCAGTCGAACATTTCTTCCGTCGATTCCTGCCATTTCCAGCCTTTGTTTTGGATGAGTTAGGTGGCGCTGAAATCCCCTTGTTTAGATCTTTCAATTGCTACCCTTTAGAAGCGCTGAATCGCTGTTGGAGAAGGACGCGAAGTTGGCAGAGTTCGTGAAGCTTCATGAGTTTTGGAGCAGTGGTTCTCCTACATTGTTAGCAACTTTGTGTAAGTAAATTCCTGCAGATTTCAGCTTTGTAGGAAGGTTGATTAGAGTTCTGTGAGAATTTTGGTAGCTGCATGAACTACAGGGCTTAGATATTAAGCTGCTATGTCCAGATTTGTGCGTATGTTGAGTGACCTTAACAGATTTGTGTTCCTAGGTGTGTTCTGCCGAGGTTGAAGAAGCCAGGAGGAATTTGGTTGCTTAGGCCGTGATTTTGTCGCGCCTGTGAGATCTGTTAAGGTAGTATCTGGACGTGAAGGTACGAATTTTAGCAATTCTGGACATCTTTGATGCATGAGCATGTGTATATTTTAGGCTGTGAAATCTGGTTGATTTTTTGATGGTTGTAGTTGGGTGAGCAGAATGTGTTTTATTGATTGATTTATGTTCTGTTTCACGTACTGTGACTTGTATGCATTTAGCATTGATTTCTGAATGGCATACATGCATACATCTTGAGCCTGATGTTACAGATTGATTGATGACCTGATTGAGAGCCACGTTGTGACTGGCCGACAGATGTGTCATGCCCGAAAAGTCCAACGCTATCATCAGAGTGGTGACTGCCGGATTCGAGTGTCTACCACCGAGCTGTGATGGGATGACGGGCCCCGATGATAACGGACCGATGATTTCCACCGGCCGATTGGCTGTGCGTGGTATAGAGGCTCTCTTGAGATGATTTGCCAGTCGATATGCTGGTCTAGCTATCCGATCCTTGATAGCCCCCATGCATTTCATAGCATTGATTTATATCATGTTGCATGATTAGCTGTTTTGATGGCTCTTCGTACTGAGGCTTGACCTCATATTTCTTTTCCTGCTTTTGTGTTGTTTGGGTCTGTGTTGCTCATTTGCAGGATCTTCAGGTAACCAGGCTGGACCGAGTGGAGCGCCAGCTGGTCGATCACCTTGCCCTTGAGTCCCAGTCTATTTTAATATGTATTGAACCAGGGGATGCCCCGTGTTTTTATGTATTGGGGATCTGTATTTGAATTGAGATTTGAGATTACCTGTTTTATATGAGTTTGAGTCAACTCGTATTTTGACTATGAATATTTTGACTGACGATTTTGAGTTCAGGCCCATTTTATTTCCAAAAATTTTTAAGCCCGATTTTACGCTTCCGTGATTATGTGCTTAATTTTGCTATAATCTTTGTTTATTAGCACGGGGCCTGACAAAATTTCTGTAAAATAGATCGAATAAGCTGCTTGTAAGCTACTTTGAAGAAATCTTGGAAATCTCAAGAATAAACTGGATTGAACATGATAACATCATTTTCGAACAAAAATATTTCTCGTAACTGCACAGTAAGCCATTAATTTCGGCATAAAAACATACCATAGTTCATCTGTGTTTGAAGAACAGCCAAAACAGTTATCAAACCTTTTGAAACGCATACGAACATGCAAAACTGAAATCAATATATGCTTTCATGAGTGTAGCAAGAAACAGAGTTTACTTGCCTTTTAACTGCAACACAATTACAGCAAGTTATCCCGCCTGAATCAACAAACGCTATCACCTTCCTTAAAAAGCTTTAAAACTTTGTTCGGTCCTTCCACACAGAGCACCGTTGGTGAAAACTATTTTGCTTTGAGAATAATAATGCATGATGTATCTAACATCCTATATATATAATTTCAAATACCTAATAAAAGAGACACGTTTTAACAAAATGCTAAATTACTTTTAAAAGTTATACTCAATTTTAAAATCAAATAAGTCATAAACCGAACTATTTTATTTAAAAGAGGAAATAATCGCTCATTCAGATCTGGCTGGACAGATTCTGTGACCGTGCCTCAAATCTGAAAAATCAACTATTCGAAAAGCTGATTAATAATTATATTTCAAATAGATATCTCAATTCCTTAAAATTTCTAATTGTGGATTTAAAAGTTTCTGGACGTTATAATTCTACCCTCCTTATAGAAATTTCGTCCTCGAAATTTACTTACATAAACAGACCTGGATAGCTGCTTCGCATATCTGATTCGACTTTCCATGTTGCTTCTCTTTCTGAGTGATTAGTCCACTGAATCTTTATTATAGGAATGGTTCTATTTCTTAACTTACGATTCTCTCTAGAAAGGATTTTTTCTGGTATTTCTTCGTAAGTCAGACTGATGCTATCTGGATAGGATCTTGTCTAAGCACATGCGGAGGATTTGAAATGTATTTCCTGAGAGCTGATATATGAAACACATTGTGAACAACAGATAACTGTGGGGGTACAGCCAGACGATAAGCTAAAGTCCCAATTCTTTCAAGAATCTCAAATGGTCCATTAAATCTGGGACTCAGTTTTCCTTTGCGTCCAAATCTCATTACACCTTTCATAGGTGCTACCTTTAGAAATACATGATCTCATATTTCGAAATTCAGATCACGGGGATGGCTATCAACATAGCTCTTTTGTCTGTTTTGGGCCGTCTTCATTCGATCACGTATTCTCTTGATAGCTTCTGAGGTCTGTTCTATAATATCAGGTCCAATTTCTGTTCTTTCACCTACATTATCCCAATGTATCGGTGATCTACATTTTCTGCCATACAGTGCTTCGCATGGAGCCATTTCTATTGAAGCTTGGTAACTATTGTTATACGTGAACTCAACTAAGGGCAATTTAGAATCCCAGCTTTCTGCAAAGTCAAGAACACACGCATGAAGTAAATCCTCCAGTGTTTGGATAACTCTTTCTGATTTCCCATCGGTTTGTGGATGGAAAGCTGTATTGAAGATTAACTTAGTTCCCAAGGCTTTATGTAAACTTTTCCAGAACATAGAGGTAAATCTGGGGTCTCGATATGACACTATAGAACTTGGAATTCCATGTGGTCTCACTATTTCTTTCACATATAAATCAGCATACCTATTCAGATCATAAGTCATTTTTACGGGTAAAAAGTCTGCTGACTTGGTTAATCTATCTATGATAACCCAAATAGAGTTAAATCCATGGAGTGTCTTAGGTAAACCCAATACAAAATCCATCGCTATGTTGTCCCATTTCCATACTGGTATAGGAAGTGGTTTTAGCATCCCAGATGGTCTCTGATGCTCTGATTTAACTTGCTGGCATGTTAAACACTTATCTACGAAATTGGAGATATCTCGTTTCATACCTGGCCACCAAAACAGATGTTCTAAATCCTTGTACATCTTTGTTCCTCCTGGATTAATTGAATACGATGTGTTATGGGATTCATTCATAATCTCATTGCGCAAATTATCAACTCACGGTACCCATAACCTATCCTGGTATTTCACAATTCCTTCTACTGTAGTATAAAGATTTACACCTCTTTCTTCATCCTGCTTCTTCCACTTGAGCAGTTGATCGTCCCTCGCTTGACCAACTCTAATCCTATCTTTCAGCGTAGATTGGATCATAAGAACAACTAACTTAGCAGCATTCTCTGTCTTAACTATTCCCAGTTCAAATATGTTGATCTCCTCATTTGCAGGATCTTCAGGTAACCAGGCTGGACCCCTGAGTGGAGCGCCAGCTGGTCGATCACCTTGCCCTTGAGTCCCAGTCTATTTTAATATGTATTGAACCAGGGGATGCCCCGTGTTTTTATGTATTGGGGATCTGTATTTGAATTGAGATTTGAGATTACCTGTTTTATATGAGTTTGAGTCAACTCGTATTTTGACTATGAATATTTTGACTGACGATTTTGAGTTCAGGCCCATTTTATTTCCAAAAATTTTTAAGCCCGATTTTACGCTTCCGTGATTATGTGCTTAATTTTGCTATAATCTTTGTTTATTAGCACGGGGCCTGACAAAATTTCTGAAATAGATCGAATAAGCTGCTTGTAAGCTACTTTGAAGAAAGCTTGGAAATCTCAAGAATAAACTGGATTGAACATGATAACATCATTTTCGAACAAAAATATTTCTCGTAACTGCACAGTAAGCCATTAATTTCGGCATAAAAACATACCATAGTTCATCTGTGTTTGAAGAACAGCCAAAACAGTTATCAAACCTTTTGAAACGCATACGAACATGCAAAACTGAAATCAATATATGCTTTCATGAGTGTAGCAAGAAACAGAGTTTACTTGCCTTTTAACTGCAACACAATTACAGCAAGTTATCCCGCCTGAATCAACAAACGCTATCACCTTCCTTAAAAAGCTTTAAAACTTTGTTCGGTCCTTCCACACAGAGCACCGTTGGTGAAAACTATTTTGCTTTGAGAATAATAATGCATGATGTATCTAACATCCTATATATATAATTTCAAATACCTAATAAAAGAGACACGTTTTAACAAAATGCTAAATTACTTTTAAAAGTTATACTCAATTTTAAAATCAAATAAGTCATAAACCGAACTATTTTATTTAAAAGAGGAAATAATCGCTCATTCGGATCTGGCTGGACAGATTTTGTGATCGTGCCTCAAATCTGAAAAATTCATCTATTCGAAAAGCTGATTAATAATGACATTTCAAATACTTTATTATAGGAATGGTTCTATTTCTTAACTTACGATTCTCTCTAGAAAGGATTTTTTCTGGTATTTCTTCGTAAGTCAGACTGATGCTATCTGGATAGGATCTTGTCTAAGCACATGCGGAGGATTTGAAATGTATTTCCTGAGAGCTGATATATGAAACACATTGTGAACAACAGATAACTGTGGGGGTACAGCCAGACGATAAGCTAAAGTCCCAATTCTTTCAAGAATCTCAAATGGTCCATTAAATCTGGGACTCAGTTTTCCTTTGCGTCCAAATCTCATTACACCTTTCATAGGTGCTACCTTTAGAAATACATGATCTCATATTTCGAAATTCAGATCACGGGGATGGCTATCAACATAGCTCTTTTGTCTGTTTTGGGCCGTCTTCATTCGATCACGTATTCTCTTGATAGCTTCTGAGGTCTGTTCTATAATATCAGGTCCAATTTCTGTTCTTTCACCTACATTATCCCAATGTATCGGTGATCTACATTTTCTGCCATACAGTGCTTCGCATGGAGCCATTTCTATTGAAGCTTGGTAACTATTGTTATACGTGAACTCAACTAAGGGCAATTTAGAATCCCAGCTTTCTGCAAAGTCAAGAACACACGCATGAAGTAAATCCTCCAGTGTTTGGATAACTCTTTCTGATTTCCCATCGGTTTGTGGATGGAAAGCTGTATTGAAGATTAACTTAGTTCCCAAGGCTTTATGTAAACTTTTCCAGAACATAGAGGTAAATCTGGGGTCTCGATATGACACTATAGAACTTGGAATTCCATGTGGTCTCACTATTTCTTTCACATATAAATCAGCATACCTATTCAGATCATAAGTCATTTTTACGGGTAAAAAGTCTGCTGACTTGGTTAATCTATCTATGATAACCCAAATAGAGTTAAATCCATGGAGTGTCTTAGGTAAACCCAATACAAAATCCATCGCTATGTTGTCCCATTTCCATACTGGTATAGGAAGTGGTTTTAGCATCCCAGATGGTCTCTGATGCTCTGATTTAACTTGCTGGCATGTTAAACACTTATCTACGAAATTGGAGATATCTCGTTTCATACCTGGCCACCAAAACAGATGTTCTAAATCCTTGTACATCTTTGTTCCTCCTGGATTAATTGAATACGATGTGTTATGGGATTCATTCATAATCTCATTGCGCAAATTATCAACTCACGGTACCCATAACCTATCCTGGTATTTCACAATTCCTTCTACTGTAGTATAAAGATTTACACCTCTTTCTTCATCCTGCTTCTTCCACTTGAGCAGTTGATCGTCCCTCGCTTGACCAACTCTAATCCTATCTTTCAGCGTAGATTGGATCATAAGAACAACTAACTTAGCAGCATTCTCTGTCTTAACTATTCCCAGTTCAAATATGTTGATCTCTCTCGCTAATGGAATCTGTAACTGAGATCTGAGATAAACCAATAGCTCTTCTACTTAATGCACCAGCTAATACGTTGGCTTTACCTGGGTGGTAACTAATCACACAATCGTAGTCTTTAACCAGTTCGAGCCATATTCTCTGCCTCATATTCAGCTCCTTCTGGGTAAATAAAACTTAAGGCTTTTATGGTCTGTAAAAATTTCGTATTTTTCTCCATAAAGATAATGTCTCCAAATATTTAATGCGAAAATCACTGCTGTTAATTTGAAGTCATGCGTAGGATATTTATTTTCGTGAATCTTCAGCTGTCTAGAAGCGTAAGCAATCACTCTCTTATCTTGCATCAAAACAGCACCCAATCCTATCTTTGACGCATCTGTTTAAATCGTAAAATTCCCTTTTTTCGATGGAAATGTCAACAAGGGCTTATATTAATTCCTGCTTTAACTTCGCAAAGCTGGACTGACATTATCCATATTTAAATAGATATTAGTGTTGGACTTGGACCGGCCCAACGGGCCCGGGTCCAACTGATGAACATTCAGTTCATCTCCATCACCGCGACTTCATCGTAACTCCGATCGCCGATCAGATCGGACCGATCGACTCAGTTTCCGAAACTGAACATTATGATCTGAAAAACCATTTTTCATAACCCCAGTGCAAAATGACCGTTTTGCCCCTCAACAGCGGGAAACCTCGGTTTGACCACTGTTGACTTTTAGGAAGTCGCACTTCCCGAAACCTCTTCTCGTGCTCAACACATTGAGCTGAGTATCCATGCGGGAATCTCGAATCTAGTACTTGTGTGACCCTCAATGGTTCAGGGATACAGCTAGCCGTGGGCCCACAACCATTGTGGCTCCGGGATCACAATTCCGGACCTGCCCAACGGATCATGGTAAAACGTCTAGCAACATCGCCCCATGATCCCCTAGGTATCACTGATAGTGCCTACAAGAACCAGTCGGTCGTGGTTAGCGTACGGTACTGTCCTTTCAATCCATATATCCCGATCAGATCAACGACCATTGGTAAATCGAGAGTCGCTATAGATCCGATAACTATGCATACATCTTGGAGATCGAATAGTGACATCGCGAGTGTAACTAGGTAAACACATTTACCTAAAACACTTCTAGTACTCTGTCCAGAGATTTATACACTATTATTCCCTGAGATAGCATAGGATATCCACGCATGTCTGCGAGCGGTGAATCCTCGACAACGATGCATCGACTCCTACATGCATCGAGGTCTCACCCAATCCCGACGCCTTGTGACCCCAAGTGAGTCGGCAAACGGGTCAAAGTGAGATGCCTATCATGTAGAGTCTCAATGACGTTTCGAGTCGTGAGGACTAATCAGTACAACCAAGACCTCGGACTTATCCACTCGACAAATGGTAACCACTTGGAAAGTCTGAACGAGGGTAGTTCGATAGATCACCAGGTCACTATCTATCTGCATGCTCAGAACATCACAATG
>KQ990626.1:2234-15830 GCA_001598015.1 Dorcoceras hygrometricum | reverse complement strand
CACACCCTGGGAAGTGCTCCTAGTTCGAGCTGGTTTTTCATTGTCTTCCCAAGTTCAGTGTTGTGCGTTATTTTGATTTTCTGTTTGGACTTCGCACAACTATACTCTCTCTGTTTGCGCATGCTTCTTCTGTTCCATTGCGCCTGTTTATAAAGCCTCTGCCTGGGTTTATCCGTTGGACACAAGTTGTAGCTGTTCTGAAAAGTCTTCTGACGAATATGTACTTTGTGTCCTTTGGCCTTTAATGCGTTGCAAGCTTTATTTGACTTGAGCTCTTTTCATCGGCGATTCTGCAGCCTTTGCTAACTTCGAGCTCTGTTTGCTTGTTCCTGATGTAGACAAGACGAAACAAATCAGTTTGAACCAATTAAGTTGGTCTTCGTTTGATTGTTCAAACTGATTTGTTTGACTAGATTGATTTGTCTAGTTCAGACTTCTCAGCTTGTTTCTTTGTTAAGCTGGCTGGTTGCTTCCACGGATCCTACAAAGCTCTCTCCTTCTCCTCACCAGCTTCTTTGTTCTCATCTTCAAGATGATCTTCTGCTGGAGCAACTTCCATATCTGCGCCTCTTTTTGTCTGTAGCTGAGCTTGTTTTGTTATTTCCTGCTATTCGAGCTGCTTCGAGGCTCCAGCTTTGCTCCATTCCCAGCTGATCACCAACCAGCTGGTTGATATATCTATGAGATCAAGCTTCTCACAGATATCATACGGCCAGCTGGTTTGTCTGCTCCCGACTGGTCTCCTTAGCTTCAAGCTGGTTTGTCCTTAATCAGCTGGTCTCTATTCTTCTCATCAAGAGCCCCAGTTTTGCTTGCTTGTCCACTTGGTCCATTCAGACACCTCATCCAAATCTTCCGCAAGCAAACTGTTAAGCAGTTCTGATTCAGTCTACCCAAGGACTGAGATCCCTCTGATGAACTGCTTATTTCCGTGTTCAATGATCAAGCGTGTACTTGATCACTGCTCTTGTATACGGCTTTGCACTCAATCATTGCTCTTGTGCGCTGCACTTGATCTGCACTTTGAGCAATTCTGCGCTTCAATCACTGCACTTAAACTATGCTCTTGATTCTGCACTTGAACTGCTCTTCTTACTCTGCGCTTAATCTTCGTGCTGCTCCTACTTTCAAGCTTGCGAACCAGCTTGGTGTTCCATGCACTTCTGGAAGTAAACTTTATTGTACCAGCTTGGGCGTCCCCTTACTGTTCCAGCTAGATATCTTCGACCAGTCCAGCTCAGGCGTCCCTTCATTGTTCCAGTTGGATATCTTCACGTCTACTCCAGTCTAAGCAAGCTGCGCATGTCAAGTAGAGCATTAGTACAATAGAAGTAGATTTTGAGTGAATCAAAACTTAGATTCTGATCTGCAAACCAGATCCAAAAAAATCCCCATTTTTTGATTTACACAAAATCTAAATAAACATATGCACGTATGTTTATGTATTAAAATATTTCTCCCTCTTTTTGTGGGAATCAAAAAGAGTTTGAAATCTTGTCTCCCCCTTAATATTTAAAACAAAACTCCCCCTTAACAAATCACGGGGTAATTTTATTTTTGAAATAAATCATTATGCACGGGAGACAGTTTTGTCAAAAGCGTTGTGTATGCATGAGATTTTGAAAAATCTACGCTACTCAAAAGTTCTCATTGATTAGGACCAGAGGAGCAATAGAAGATTTAATTCACAGAATCTCTTCCATTTCTCCCTAAGGCTTAGCTTTGCCAAGCCTTAGAGATCATGGCATCCACAGACCTCGCGCAATCTGTCAGCTCGTTGGAAGAGATGTTGCCGTTCTTTCCTTTCGAGAAATCGCTCTGCAATTCAATAGACATTCCTCCCTCTATGCATATGCAATGAGTTTTGAAAACTTTAAAACATTTTGTAGTATAGAAATGCTTTTGAATAATCCGAGCAGACATGATTTTAAAACCATTTAAAGAACATTTTTCGAAAAAAATGCACTATTCAAGAACAACATGCTCTGATACCACTTGTTAGGATCGATTTACCGTCTATATACTTGTTATTTCGACAATAATCAGCACTTAGAGGGTGTAACCAGATCGAATGATAAGACGCAGGATTCAGCAAGGCATTGAAGCCGGGTTGCGATAACCAAAATGGTTCCAACTGGTTGTTGAAACCAGCTTGATACAAAGCAAGCGCTCAACATGCTGATTCCAGCTGAATGCTGAAATCAGCTCGACACACGGTCGAACGATCTGGTTAACTTATATTGAGCTGCAATAGCAGTGTTCTTGAATACTTTTGCACCGAGATACAGATTGAGTAATGAATATAAATAATGCGGAAATAACTCAACCTGCACTCTAAATTCGAAAGCTTGATTAAACAGTTTTATGCGTTCTAGTAATATGCAATGCGTGAATATGCAAGCACTGAAAATAGTAAAGAAATATACGTTGATTTGTTTATGGAATTTTGGAGCTCAATCTCCTATGTCTCCCCTTCTTCCGCAACGGGAAGGATCCACTAGAAGACTTTGATTACGAAGCCCCCGTTGCAACCCACTCCTACGACCCACAGCCACAAGAACTACTAGCCACACCACTGCACATCAGCCCGCAAGCTGCGTGTGATTAACTCACTTCTTTTATGCCTCAGTGAGAAAGGCTACAAGGACTTTTTTAACGTCTTTGTCCAAAGACTACGCACACTTCTTTAACGTCTCAGTGCAAAAGACAACTTGACTTGTTTAACGTCTCTGTCCAAAGACTACAATGGAGAGTATTGAATCATATTCACTCTTATCTATATCGCTCATCTCTCGAATGTGAGTGAATGTGTGTGTGTGAGATTTACAGTGTAAGCACAGTCTCTCAATAATTAAATCTCTCACACCCTGGGAAGTGCTCCTAGTTCGAGCTGGTTTTTCATTGTCTTCCCAGGTTCAGTGTTGTGCGTTCTTTTGATTTTCTGTTTGGACTTCGCACAACTATACTCTCTCTGTTTGCGCAGCTTCTTCTGTTCCATTGCGCCTGTTTATAAAGCCTCTGCCTGGGTTTATCCGTTGGACACAAAGTTGTAGCCGTTCTGGAAAGTCTTCTGACGAATATGTACTTTGTGTCCTTTGGCTTTTAATGCGTTGCAAGCTTTATTTGACTTGAGCTCTTTTCATCGGCGATTCTGCAGCCTTTGCTAACTTCGAGCTCTGTTTGCTTGTTCCTGATGTAGACAAGATGAAACAAATCAGTTTGAACCAATTAAGTTGGTCTTCTTTTGATTGTTCAAACTGATTTGTTTGACTAGATTGATTTGTCTAGTTCAGACTTCTCAGCTTGTTTCTCTGTTGAGCTGGCTGGTTGCTTCCACGGATCCTACAGATCTCTCTCCTTCTCCTCACCAGCTTCTTTGTTCTCATTTTCAAGCTGATCTTCTGCTGGAGCAACTTCCATATCTGCGCCTCTTTTTGTCTGTAGCTGAGCTTGTTTTGTTATTTCCTGCTATTCGAGCTGCTTCGAGGCTCCAGCTTTGCTCCATTCCCAGCTGATCACCAACCAGCTGGTTGATATATCTATGAGATCAAGCTTCTCACAGATATCATACGGCCAGCTGGTTTGTCTGCTCCCGGCTGGTCTCCTTAGCTTCAAGCTGGTTTGTCCTTAATCAGCTGGGCTCTATTCTTCTCATCAAGAGCCCCAATTTTTCTTGCTTGTCCACTTGGTCCATTCAGACACCTCATCCAAATCATCCGCAAGCAAACTGTTAAGCAGTTCTGATTCAGTCTACCCAAGGACTGAGATCCCTCTGATGAACTGCTTATTTCCGTGTTCAATGATCAAGCGTGTACTTGATCACTGCTCTTGTATACGGCTTTGCACTCAATCATTGCTCTTGTGCGCTGCACTTGATCTGCACTTTGATCAATTCTGCGCTTCAATCACTGCACTTAAACTCTGCTCTTGATTCTGCACTTGAACTGCTCTTCTTACTCTGCGCTTAATCTTCGTGCTGCTCCTACTTTCAAGCTTGCGAACCAGCTTGGTGTTCCATGCACTTCTGGAAGTAAACTTTATTGTACCAGCTTGGGCGTCCCCTTACTGTTCCAGCTAGATATCTTCGACCAGTCCAGCTCAGGCGTCCCTTCATTGTTCCAGTTTGGATATCTTCACGTCTACTCCAGTCTAAGCAAGCTGCGCATGTCAAGTATAGCATTAGTACAATAGAAGCAGATTTTGCGTGAATCAAAACTTAGATTCTGATCTGCAAACCAGATCCAAAAAAATCCTTCTTTTTTGATTTACACAAAATCTAAATAAACATATGCACGTATGTTTATGTGTTAAAATATTTCTCCCTCTTTTTGTGGGAATCAAAAAGAGTTTGAAATCTTGTCTCCCCCTTAATATTCAAAACAAAACTCCCCCTTAACAAATCACGGGGTAATTTTATTTTTGAAATAAATCATTATGCACGGGAGACAGTTTTGTCAAAAGCGTTGTGTATGCATGAGATTTTGAAAAATCTACGCTACTCAAAAGTTCTCGTTGATTAGGACCAGAGGAGCAATAGAAGATTCAATTCACAGAATCTCTTCCATTTCTCCCTAAGGCTTAGCTTTGCCAAGCCTTAGAGATCATGGAATCCACAGACCTCGCGCAATCTGTCAGCTCGTTGGAAGAGATGTTGCCGTTCTTTCCTTTCGATAAATCGCTCTGCAATTCAATAGACATTCCTCCCTCTATCCATATGCAATGAGTTTTGAAAACTTTAAAACATTTTGTAGCATAGAAATGATTTTGAATAATCAGAGCAGACATGATTTTAAAACCATTTAAAGAACATTTTTCGAAAAAAATGCACTATTCAAGAACAACATGCTCTGATACCACTTGTTAGGATCGATTTACCGTCTATATACTTGTTATTTCGACAATAATCAGCACTTAGAGGGTGTAACCAGATCGAATGATAAGATGCAGGATTCAGCAAGGCATTGAAGCCGGGTTGCGATAACCAAAATGGTTCCAACTGGTTGTTGAAACCAGCTTGATACAAAGCAAGCACTCAACATGCTGATTCCAGCTGAATGCTGAAATCAGCTCGACACACGGTCGAACGATCTGGTTAACTTATATTGAGCTGCAATAGCTCAGTGTTCTTGAATACTTGTGCACCGAGATACAGATTGAGTAATGAATATAAATAATGCGGAAATAAGTCAACCTACACTCTAAATTCTAAAGCTTGATTAAACAGTTTTATGCATTCTAGTAATATGCAATGCGTGAATATGCAAGCACTGAAAATAGTAAAGAAAGATACGCTGATTTGTTTTTGGAAGTTTGGAGCTCAATCTCCTATGTCTCCCCTTCTTCCGCAACGGGAAGGATCCATTAGAAGACTTTGATTACAAAACCCCCGTTGCAACCCACTCCTATGACCCACAGCCACAAGAACTCCTAGCCACACCACTGCACATCAGCCCGCAAGCTGCGTGTAACTAACTCACTTCTTTTATGCCTCAGTGAGAAAGGCTACAAGGACTTGTTTAACGTCTTTGTCCAAAGACTACGCACACTTCTTTAACATCTCAGTGCAAAAGACAACTAGACTTGTTTAACATCTCTGTCCAAAGACTACAATGGAGAGTATTGAATCACATTCACTCTTATCTATATCGCTCATCTCTCGAATGTGAGTGAATGTATGTGTGTGAGATTTACAGTGTAAGAACAGTCTCTCAATAATTAAATCTCTCACACCCTGGGAAGTGCTCCTAGTTCGAGCTGGTTTTTCATTGTCTTCCCAAGTTCAGTGTTGTGCGTTAGCTGCTTGGATATATCCGTTGGACACAAAGATGTAGCCGTTCTGAAAAAGTCTTCTGACGCATATGTACTTTGTGTCCTTTGGCATTTAATGCGTTGCAGGCTTTATGTGACTTGAGCTCTGTTCATCGGCGATTCTGAAGCCTTTGGTCACTTTGAGCTCTGTCTGCTTGTACCTGATGTGGACAAGGCAATGCAAATCAGTTTGAACCAATTAAGTTGGTCTTCATAGTTTGTTCAAACTGATTTGCTTGACCAGATTGATTTGTGTGGCTCTGGTCTTTCAGCTGGTTTCCACTTCAGGTTGATTGCTCTTCGTCTTTGGAGCAACTTCTGCATCTGCGCCTCTTTTTGTCTGCAGCTGAGATCGTTCTGTTCTTTCCTGCTCTTCGAGCTGCTTCGAGGCTCCAGCTTTGCTCCATTCCTAGCTGGTTGATATATCTGTGAGATCAAGCTTCTCACAGATATCGTATGTCCAGCTGGTTTGTCTGCTCCCGACTGGTCTCCTTGACTTCAAGCTGGTTTGTCCTTAATCAGCTGGGCTCTATTCTTCTCATCAAGAGCCCCTAGTTTTTCTTGCTTGTCCACTTGGTCCATTCAGACACCTCATCCAAATCATCCGCATGAAAACTGTTAAGCAGTTCTGATTCAGTCTACCCAAGGACTGAGATCCCTCTGATGAACTGCTTATTTCCGTGTTCAATGATCAAGCGTGTACTTGATCACTGCTCTTGTATACGGCTTTGCACTCAATCATTGCTCTTGTGCGCTGCACTTGATCTGCACTTTGAGCAATTCTGCGCTTCAATCACTGCACTTAAACTCTGCTCTTGATTCTGCACTTGAACTGCTCTTCTTACTCTGTGCTTAATCTTCGTGCTGCTCCTACTTTCAAGCTTGCGAACCAGCTTGGTGTTCCATGCACTTCTGGAAGTAAACTTTACTGTACCAGTTTGGGTGTCCCCTTACTGTTCCAGCTAGATATCTTCGACCAGTCTAGCTCAGGCGTCCCTTCATTGTTCCAGTTTGGATATCTTCACGTCTACTCCAGTCTAAGCAAGCTGCGCATGTCAAGTAGAGCATTAGTACTATAGAAGCAGATTTTGCGTGAAGCAAAACTTAGATTCTGATCTGCAAACCAGATCCAAAAAAATCCCCCTTTTTTCATTTACACCAAATCTAAATAAACATATGCACGTATGTTTATGTGTTAAAATATTTCTCCCTCTTTTTGTGGGAATCAAAAAGAGTTTTAAATCTTGTCTCCCCCTTAATATTTAAAATAAAACTCCCCTTAACAAATCACGGGGTAATTTTATTTTTGAAATAAATCATTATGCACGGGAGACAGTTTTGTCAAAAGCGTTGTGTATGAATGAGATTTTGAAAAATCTACGCTACTCAAAAGTTCTCATTGATTAGGACCAGAGGAGCAATAGAAGATTCAATTCACAGAATCTCTTCCATTTCTCCCTAAGGCTTAGCTTTGCCAAGCCTTAGAGATCATGGCATCCACAGACCTCGCGCAATCTGTCAGCTCGTTGGAAGAGGAGACAGTTTTGTCAAAAGCGTTGTGTATGAATGAGATTTTGAAAAATCTACGCTACTCAAAAGTTCTCATTGATTAGGACCAGAGGAGCAATAGAAGATTCAATTCACAGAATCTCTTCCATTTCTCCCTAAGGCTTAGCTTTGCCAAGCCTTAGAGATCATGGCATCCACAGACCTCGCGCAATCTGTCAGCTCGTTGGAAGAGATGTTGCCGTTCTTTCCTTTCGAGAAATCGCTCTGCAATTCAATAGACATTCCTCCCTCTATCCATATGCAATGAGTTTTGAAAACTTTAAAACATTTTGTAGCATAGAAATTCTTTTGAATAATCAGAGCAGACATGATTTTAAAACCATTTAAAGAACATTTTTCGAAAAAAATGCACTATCCAAGAACAACATGCTTTGATACCACTTGTTAGGATCGATTTACCGTCTATATACCTGTTATTTCGACAATAATCAGCACTTAGAGGGTGTAACCAGATCGAATGATAAGACGCAGGATTCAGCAAGGCATTGAAGCCGGGTTGCGATAACCAAAATGGTTCCAACTGGTTGTTGAAACCAGCTTGATACAAATCAAGCGCTCAACATGCTGATTCCAGCTGAATGCTGAAATCAGCTCGACACACGGTCGAACGATCTGGTTAAATTATATTGAGCTGCAATAGCTCAGTGTTCTTGAATACTTGTGCACCGAGATACAGATTGAGTAATGAATATAAATAATGCGGAAATAACTCAACCTGCACTCTAAATTCGAAAGCTTGATTAAACAGTTTTATGCGTTCTAGTAATATGCAATGCGTGAATATGCAAGCACTGAAAATAGTAAAGAAAGATACGCTGATTTGTTTATGGAAGTTTGGAGCTCAATCTCCTATGTCTCCCCTTATTCCGCAACGGGAATGATCCACTAGAAGACTTTGATTACCAAGCCCCAGTTGCAACCCACTCCTACGACCCACAGCCACAAGAACTCCTAGCCACACCACTGCACATCAGCCCGCAAGCTACGTGTGACTAACTCACTTCTTTTATGCCTCAGTGAGAAAGGCTACAAGGACTTGTTTAACATCTTTGTCCAAAGACTACACACACTTCTTTAACGTCTCAGTGCGAAAGACAAATAGACTTGTTTAACGTCTCTGTCCAAAGACTACAATGGAGAGTATTGAATCACATTCACTCTTATCTATATCGCTCATATCACGAATGTGAGTGAATGTGTGTGTGAGATTTACAGTGTAAGCACAGTCTCTCAATAATTAAATCTCTCACACCCTGGGAAGTGCTCCTAGTTCGAGCTGGTTTTTCATTGTCTTCCCAGTTCAGTGTTGTGCGTTCTTTTGATTTTATGTTTGGACTTCGCGCAACTATACTCTCTCTGTTTGTGCATGCTTCTTCTATTCCATTGCGCCTGTTTATAAAGCCTCTGCCTGGGTTATCCGTTGGACACAAAGTTGTAGCCGTTCTGAAAAGTATTCTGATGCATATGTGCTTTGTGTCCTTTGGCTTTTAATGCGTTGCAGGCTTTATTTGACTTGAGCTCTTTTCATCAGTGATTCTGCAGCCTTTGCTAACTTTGAGCTCTGTTTGCTTGTGCCTGATGTAGACAAGACGAAATAAATCAGTTTGCACCAATTAAGTTGGTCTTCGTTTGATTGTTCAAACTGATTTGTTTGACCTGATTGATTTGTCTGGTTCAGACTTCTCAGATTGTTTCTCTGTTAAGCTGGCTGGTTGCTTCCACGGCTCCTACAGAGCTCTCTCCTTCTCCTCACCAGCTTCTTTGTTCTCATCTTCAAGCTGATCTAAGCTTCTCACAGATATCATACGGCCAGCTGGTTTGTCTGCTCCCGGCTGGTCTCCTTAGCTTCAAGCTGGTTTGTCCTTAACCAGCTGATCTCTATTCTTCTCATCAAGAGCCTCAGTTTTTCTTGCTTGTCCAATTGGTCCATTCAGACACCTCATCCAAATCATCCGCAAGCAAACTGTTAAGCAGTTCTGATTCAGTCTACCCAAGGACTGAGATCCCTCTGATGAACTGCTTATTGCCGTGTTCAATGATCAAGTGTGCACTTGATCACTGCTCTTGTATACGACTTCGCACTCAATCATTGCTCTTGTGCGCTGCACTTGATCTGCACTTCGAGCAATTCTACGCTTCAATCACTGCGCTTCAACTCTTCTCTTGATTATGCTCTTGAACTGCTCTTCTTACTCTGCGTTTGATCTTCGTGCTGCTCCTACTTTCAAGCTGGTGAACCAGCTTGGTGTTCCCTGCACTTCTGGAAGTAAACTTTACTGTACCAACTTGGGCGTCCCCTTACTGTTCCAGCTAGATATCTTTGACCTGTCCAACTCAGAGTCCCTTAACTGTTCCAGTTTGGATATCTTCACGTCTACTCCAGTCTAAGCAAGCTACGCATGTCAGGTAGAGCATTAGTACAATAGAAGCAGATTTTGTGTGAATCAAAACTTAGATTCTGATCTGCAAACCAGATCCAACAAGCTTCTTCGTGTTCTTCTTCCAGCTTAACCCAAGCCTTCGAAAGAGGTAGTAATGGAAGCGTCTCAACAAGGGGAACTCAACGCTACCAAACTTGCTCCAATCGGAGTCTTCTACCGCCAGCAATCAGAGAAGATAAGGTTCGGTGAACAGTAACTAGGGTATCACGACAGAAGAGAGTTCGATGTCGGGAGAAGATATATTCTAAGTGTTGGGAAATAATTACGAGACCATAGTCAAAGTCAATAAATATAACTTAAATCTCCCCAAATCTGATGAACAGTAGCCATCGACAAAACAGAACTCACAGCTGCTACCAACTCAGATCTGAGTACCACTCCAGACCTGGACCATACGCTAAACCAGCGTGCTACCACCAAACGACGTCACACAAGAACATGCTCATAGCGACCAGTTCGCAACAGATTTGATTTCTCAAAACGGCGTCACACCACAATCCAGATCTCACATCTCAGCGGGTCTCCTAAACGACATCGTACAACAATTCAACTAGTTCATACACGTGTCTCGCTAAACGGCGTCGCATCGCTCCAAACCAGAACACTCAGATCTCATGCACGCAGACCAGTCAAATCTGAAAACCATGAACCACACCATTCTACACCAAAACCACAAACCGGGCCGGTCCGCACAATACTAGCAACAATGCACCTCATATCTGGTTTCTCCCAAACGACGTCGCTTCGCTACCTGCACAGGATATTCAACTAGCGTGCCCAGAATGGCTTGCGACAACCAAATTTCACCACAAATTCTCAAATCTCATCACGTTCCCACAAAATTCTCCAACATTCCAGAGTTGTTTCTAATATTCATACAGACCCGATACGATCACCAAGCATTCCAGCTTCATGCTGGTCCATCCCAGATCTGTCCACGCCAAATTTGGTCTATACTAAACCCGATAAATTAACTTAATTAATCCAATAATATTTCGGGTCTCACAAAGCTTGTAGGATATACTGATGCAGACATGACTATTGATTCCCGAAAGTCAATATCAAGTTACCTAATTACATTTGTAGGGGGGACGGTGTCATGACAATCAAAATTGCAAAAGTGTATAGCATTGGCAACCAATGAAGCAGAGTTCATTGCAGCAACTGAGACGTGCATCAAGTTATTATGGACGAAAGGGTTTTCGGAGGAGTTACGTTTGGTGCAAGATCAATACAAGATGTATTCTGACAGTCAGAGTGCACTTCATTTTCGTAAGAATTTTTTGATGTATTCACGGTCAAAACATATTGATGTTCGTTGTCATTGGATAAGATATGTACTGGAGAATAATTTGTTGAAACTTGAGAAAATTCACATAGATGAAAATGGATCTGATATGATTGTTGGCGCAGTGGCGGATCCAGATCTCGCTCCCGGGATGCAACGGAAATTTAAAATTTTTGTGCCCGGGAATGCTCATACGTGAATAAAAGGAACACTAAACAAGTATAGGATGTTTAGAAAATTAACCTTTGGCGACCTGGCGCCAGGCTCTGACACCAGTCCGCAGAGGGAGATGGCCCTTAAACGGTTGAACTCGAGAAGCGCCTAATCCGATCCACGACCGGGATCTCAATTCCTTTGTTGGTTTGTACTAGAAAACCAATAAAAGTTTCACGGACGAAATATACTTGGTGCATCTGAATAGCTTCCCCTAGGCCTCTATTTATAGATATTTCATGGGCTTAAACCAGGTTAATAGGCATAGGCCAGGCACAAGCCCATCACACATTGGATTCAATTCCATCATAGTGGTGTCATCATAATCCGATCGATGATCAGATTGGATCGATCTGCACAGTTTCTAAAACTGTACATTATGATGTGAAAATAATTTTTCAGACCACCTAATCCAAAAATCAGTTCCACTCCTATGGAAGTCTTACTCTATTAGCTAATTTTGGAAGTCATACTCTCAACCTTACTCATACTATACTCAACACTTTGAGTGCTATTTCCGTACCGGAATTAAAAAACCAATAATTGTATGACCCTCAATGGTTTAGGGATACAGCTTCTCGTGGGCTCACAACGATGGGACCATGGTAAAGCATTCAACAACATTGCCCCATGATCCCCTAGTTTTACTGATAGTGCCTGCAAGAACCAGTTGGTCATTTTTAGCGTACAATACGATCCTTTCAGCTCAAATATCCTGAACAAATCAACGAAAATTGGTAAATGGAGAGTCGCTAGAGATTTAGAACCCATGCATACATCATGGAGATCAAATAGTGACATCACATGTGCTACTAGGTAAACTCATTTACCTAAAGCATATCTAGTACTCTGACCAGAGAACACTATTATCTCCTCAGATAGCATAGGATATCCATGCACCAAGGCTAGCGGTGAATCCTCGAAAAAAAGCATCGACTCCTACATGCGTCGTGACCTCACCCAACCTCGTCACCTGATGACCCTCATGGAGTCGGTAAACGAGTCAAAATAAGACGACTAGAAAGTAGAGTCTTAATGATGTTTCGAGTAATGTGAACTAATCTGTACAATCAAGACCTTGGACTTAATCCACTCAACAAATGGTAACCACTTGTAAAGTTCAAACGATGGTAGTTCGATAGATCACCGGCTCATTGTCCATCATGCATGCTTAGAACATCTCCATGTTCCCTTGTTGGGATAGCGGTGGCGGATCCGGATCCCGTCTCCCGGCGAGGCAGCGTAAGAATAAAATTAGGCCGGGAAACTTTCAATACAATTAAAAACTACTGCAAACTACGAACCATTCATAGGGTGATTAGTAGATTACCTTGCTGGCGACTTGCGCCTGGCTCCAACCGGAATTACAAGAAGACCGGCTCTTCACGGTAGGCGGCTGTAGATTCGTCAATCAGGTCCAAGACCGGAAGGGAGACTCCTTCATCAGCCTGCACTATAGGGCCTGATCATCGTCAATCAGGTCCAAGACCGGAAGGGAGCAAGTCCGATCAATCAACGGCGGGGGGGGGACCATTCATAGGGTGATTAGTAGATTACCTTGCTGGCGACTTGCGCCTGGCTCCAACCGGAATTACAAGAAGACCGGCTCTTCACGGTAGGCGGCTGTAGATTCATCAATCAGGTCCACGACTGGAAGGGAGACTCCTTCGTCAGCTTGCACTAGAAGGCCTGACGAGATCAGCGCGGACGGATTCTCCTCGAAAAACTGATCGGAGCAAGTCCGATCAATCAGCGGCGGCGGCGGCGGCGCGTGGCGAGCACGGCGGCGGCGACGGCTAGTGAGAAGGGGAGGCGGCCGAATGCTTAGTCTAGGTTTAGGGTTGTGTAATCTGAATTACTTCTTTTGTTATGACCAATTAAGCCTTAAGTCTAATTAAATAGACTAGCAATGGACTTGGATCGGTCCAACGGGCCCGGGTCCAAATGACGATATCCATCGCTGCGACTTCATCGTAACTCCGATCGCCGATCAGATCGGACCGATCGACTCAGTTTCCAAAACTGAATGTTATGATATGAAAAACAATTTTTCAGATCATCAAACCCTAAATAGCAAAATGACCGTTTTGCCCCTCAACAGAGTCAAATCCCGGTTTGACCCCTGTTGACTTTTAGGAAGTCGTACTTCCCGAAATCCTCTTCTCGTGCTCAACACATTGAGCTGAGTATCCGTGTGGGAATTTCGAATCCAGTACTTGTGTGACCCTCAATGGTTCAGGGATACAGCTAGCCGTGGGCCCACAACCATTGTGGCTC
>KQ990625.1:27546-63284 GCA_001598015.1 Dorcoceras hygrometricum | reverse complement strand
ATCGCCATGGATTTTGTGACTCATCTACCTCGATCGAGTAGGGGATGCGATGCGATTTGGGTTGTGATTGATAGACTTTCGAAGTCAGCCCATTTCATTCCCTATGATGTGAGGTGTTCGATGAAAAAGATGGCGAAATTGTACATCGACCATGTGGTTAGATTGCATGGAGTTCCGGTTTTGATAGTGTCTGATAGAGATCCGAGGTTTACTTCTCGCTTTTGGAAGAGTCTGCAAGCAGCAATGGGTTCGAGATTGGCGATGAGCACAGCCTATCACCCACAGACAGACGGACAGTCTGAGCGGACTATCCAGACTTTAGAGGATATGTTGCGAGCGGTAGTGATGGATTTCAGCGGTGGCTGGCAGGATTCGCTGTCCTTGGTGGAGTTTTCGTATAACAACAGCTACCAAGTCACTATTGGAATGGATCAGTTTGAGGCTTTGTATGGTCGAAAGTGCAGATCCCCGATTTGTTGGGAAGAAGTTGGCGAGAGACAGCTTTCTACACCAGAGTTTGTTCAGCATATGAAAGATCAAATTGATTTGATCCGGAGTAGAATGAAGGCTGCTCAAGATCGTTTCTCGAGTTATGCGAACCGTAGACGTCGACCGCTAGAGTTTGAGGTAGGCGATCGTGTGTTTCTCAAGATTTCTCCTTTCAAGAGTGTAATGAGATTCCGATTTAAAGGCAAATTGGCTCCCCGATTCGTTGGTCCCTTTGAGATTATAGAGCGGATTGGACTGTTGGCTTATAGATTGAGGCTGCCCGAGGAATTAGCCGCGATGAATGACGTGTTTCATGTGTCAATGTTGAGAAAATATGAGCCGGATCCGTCCCACGTTTTAAGAACTGACGAAGTTGAGCTGGATTCTGCCTTGAGTTATGTTGAATATCCGGTGCAGATCCTGGATAGGAAGGAGAAACAGCTGAGGAACAAGATTATTCCGTTGGTGATGGTCCAATGGAGCAAGCATGGCCGAGAAGAAGCAACCTGGGAAGTTGAGGAGAAGATGAGGCAGGAATGGCCTCACCTGTTTGAGCGATGAGATTGCATAATTTCTAGGTAAATCCTTGTTTTTGCTTCGAATTTTGGTGCTGATTTGCATGTTTGTTGTGTTCTTCCCTGTGTCTGTCTTTGATTTCGAGGACGAAATCTCTTAAGTTGGGGAGAATGTGAGGATTGAGAATTTGGTTTAGTGATTAATCGTTTTGATTTGGGATTAATCACGTGTGTTTTGAGGATTTTGCGAAAGAAATGAAGTTCCTGCTGATTTATCTGTCGCAGCGCTAGTTTAAGAGATGAGAAATATCGATTTTTGGTGAAGTCAACGCTGGTCAAAGTTACTGTAGCTCCTGCTGGTGGAATTGGAATCAGCAGATATGGTGACATCAGCGTGACGCATGAAGATCTGCTGGCTTTGGTGCGAATTGAAGTTGCTGCTGGTAGACATCACGCGTAGCGTGAGATTGAGCGAGGAAGTGACGCGTGTTAGTCAACATTTTGGAGTGTTGACTATTAGTTTCAGTAGGTGCGCTTGTGAAAAGAGATCAGCAGATGGTTTTAGAACTAGTCGCAAGAGCTATCGATAGATGTGGTGACGTAGGCGTGACGTATTACTTGCTGCTGGTAGTATTTGCGTTGTATTGGCTGCTGCTGATCAGCAGGCGCGCTTTTGCAAGAGCGTGGAAAAGCGGCGTCGTTTGATTAAGTGAAAACGCTGCGTTTTGAGCTTTTCGTTTGAAAGATCAGCTGTTAGCAGATTTGATTACGTATGTAAAATGATGTCGTTTGGTTTAGTAGATGCGTCGTCGTTTTGAGAGTTTCCTCGCGACCAGCAGATAGCTTTTTTGAGGCGAGAGCTGTTGGCAGCTGGTGTCTGCTACGGCGTCGTTTTGATAAGTTGGAACGGTGTCGTTTTGAAATGTTTGAGCGATTGCTTTTGCGGGTTGTTGCTGCTGATTTTACGAAGGGAAAAGAGAGGATTGCTGCTGATAGACTTCTGCTGATTTCTTCGATAGATCTTGGTGAATCAGCAGACGAGGTTTGAAGAAGTCGACCAGCAGATAGCTTTTTTGAGGCGAGAGCTGTTGGCAGCTGGTGTCTGCTACGGCGTCGTTTTGATAAGTTGGAACGGTGTCGTTTTGAATTGTTTGGTGCGATTGCTTTTGTTGGTTGTTGCTGCTGAATTTTACGAAGGGAAAAGAGAGGATTGCTGCTGATAGACTTCTGCTGATTTCTTCGATAGATCTTGGTGAATCAGCAGGCGAGGTTGAAGAGGTATTTATAGAAGTGTTGATCGACACTTAGAATTATTTTGAGCCAGATATTTCTTATCTCTTCTTCCCCAAACCCTCGTCGAGCTACTGTTCACCGTCACTTTCTATCGCGATTTGCCGTTGATTCCAGCCTCCGTTTTTCGAGTTCTTGGTAGTGTTGGAAACCTCTTGAGAAGACCTTTCTTTTCCTACCAATCTTGGAGGCTGTGTTGAGCTGGAGCGAAAACGCGAAACGGCTGAATTGAGCAGTAAGTTGCGCCGTGCGTTTCTATCCTTTGGGTGAGCTTTCTTTCGTTGGTTTGAGCTAAGATATTAGGTATCTTTGGCAGATTTAAGCTTCTAGGAATTTTGAAGGTTAATTGTCGAGGAAGCTTCAAAGGCAGTAAGCTTGAGTTGTTGCTGGACGTGTCTTTGTTGAGAATCTGTTAGGTAATTCGAAGAGGAAAGGTACGATTGAGCAGCCCTTAGCAGTTGAGCGTGAACATGGCTAGTTTTCAATGTTGTGAATTGCGGTTATGTGGATTACGTGAAATTGAATTGTGGAATTGATTGAGTTATACTTTGTTTCACGTATTATGAATTGTATGCTTTATGAATTGATATCGAATGGCATTCACGCATACATCTTGAGCCTGAATTGACAGATTGATTTGATTACCTGATTGGGTGCCACGTTGTGACTGGCCGACTGTTGAGTCGTGTCCGAAAGGTCCAACGCTATCATCGGAGTGGTGACTACCGGATTCGAGTGTCTACCACCGAGCTGTGATGGGCTGACGGGCCCCGACGATCACGGACCGATGATTTCCCGGTTGATAGACCGTGGTATAGAGGCTTGATTTGAGTTTCCAGTTGATAGACTGGTCTAGCTATCCGATTTCTTGATAGCCCTCATGCATTCATAGCATTGATTAGTAGCATGTTGCATGTTTACCTGCTTTGTTAGCTCTTCGTACTGAGGCTTGACCTCGTATTTGTTTCCTGCTTTTGTTTTGTTTGGGTCTGTGTTGCCCATTTGCAGGAGCATTAGGTAATCAAGCTGGACCGAGTGGAAGTTCAGTTGGTCGATCCTCGCGTCCCTGAGTCCCAGTTTATATATATGATATGTATTGAACCGGGGGATGCCTCGTGTTATCTTGTATTGGGGATTTGTTTTGATTGATATACTTGTTGTGTTGGAATTGAATCAACTCGTATTTTATTATTGCTATTTTGAATGTATGATTTGATGTTCAGGCCCATATTATTTCGAAAAATTTTTAAGCCCTGATTTTAAGCTTCCGTGATTATGCGCTTCTTATGTGTTAGTTGTTAGTAATTAGCACGGGGCCTGACAGGCGGCGGCCGACGGCGGGAAGCGGCGGCGGCGTGGGAGGAGAGGGAGAGGGGGCGGCCGTGATTTAGGGTTAGGGTTGAGGAGTTGTGTAATCTGAATCACTTGTTAAGTTTTCACCAATTAAGCCTTAAGTATAATTAAATAGACTAGCAATGGACTTGGACCGGCCCAACGGGCCCGAGTCCAAATGACGATATCCATCGCTGCGGCTTCATCGTAACTCCGATCGCCGATCAGATCAGACCGATCGACTCAGTTTCCAAAACTAAATGTTATGATATGAAAAACAATTTTTCAGATCATCTAACTCTAAATTGCAATTTAGTCCTCCAACTTTTGGAAATTGCAATTTGACCCCTGTTGACTTTTGGGAAGTCGCACTCCCTAAATCCTCCTCCTATGCTCAACACATTGAGCTCAGTATCCGTGCGGGAATCTCGAATCCAGTACTTGTGTGACCCTCAATGGTTCAGGGATACAGCTAGCCGTGGGCCCACAACCATTGTGGCTCCGGAATCACAATTCCGAACTTGCCCATCGGATCATGGTAAGAGCGTCTAGCAACATCGCCCCATGATCCCCTAGGTATCACTGATAGTGCCTGCAAGAACCAGTTGGTCGTGGTTAGCGTACAGTACGGTCCCTTCAATCCATATATTCCGATCAGATCAACGACCATTGGTAAATCGAGAGTCGTTATATATCCGATAGCTATGCACACATCTTGGAGATCGAATAGTGACATCACGAGTGTAACTAGGTAAACCCATTTACCAAAAACACTTCTAGTACTCTGGCCAGAGATTTATACACTATCGTCTCCTCAGATAACATAGGATATCCACGCATGTCTGCGATCGGTGAATCCTCAACAACGATGCATCGACTCCTACATGCATCCGGGCCTCACCCAATCCCGCCGCCCCAAGTGAGTCGGCAAACGGGTCAAAGTGAGGCGCCTATCACGTAGAGTCTCAATGACGTTTCGAGTCATGAGGACTAATCAGTACAACCAAGACCTCGGACTTATCAACTCGACAAGTGGTAACCACTTGGAAAGTCCGAACGAGGGTAGTTCGATAGATCACCAGGTCACTATCCATCTGCATGCTCAGAACATCACAATGTTCCCTACCAATGAAACATGGTACTTCACATCGCAGATGCTAGTCTCGAGCTCGGGCAGCCTTATCCTCATTTTGACGGCCATGTGAGACCTGGATTTGTATTAAGATTAATTTTTTGGATTGTATCGGTTTTTGGAGATCTCCGCTTGTTCAAATCTCTGTTTGAGAGTTTGGTTTGCATTTTCGGGTCTGAAATAGAAGTTGGAGCAATTCTGGATGTTTTCGTGTTTTTGAGATTTTTGAGTAAAAGCTGGTTTTGTGAGCTAGCAGCTGGTCGGTGGCAAAAACCAGTCGAAGCGTGTTTTGGTAACGCAGGGTATGAAACACCGTCGTTTGCGTGAAGTCTGTATGCACGTATTGAAATCAGCTGATGCATTAGTGTATTTGCGTTGAGGGCAAAACGACTGCGTTTAGTTTAGTTGCCGCGACGTCGTTTGGATGTTGCGTCTGGTACCAGCTGGTGGGATCGCGTGTGTGTGTCTGCTGGTTGTTCAGCAGAAGCAGATGTCAAAGCGGGTCAACATTCCTATAGCTCGAGAGGAAACGTCGTCGTTTGGATGTTACGAGTGATTGTCCAGCTGCGAGAGATTTGTTCGTTACTGTAGCTTGCTACTGGTATTTAGCGAGTGCTGCTATCAGATTTGATGACGTCATTGGAGTGGCGTCGTTTGAGTTAGTTGCAACGCTGCATTTCGATGTTGCGACTGGTACCAGCAGAGAGAAGTGTTATGCGTTGCTTTGTTCTTGCGACTGGATACCCAGCTGCTGGTAGTAAGAATTGCGTATCCTAATCGACGTCGTTTGAGTAAGTTGGCGCGACACCGTTTTGAGAACCAGCCGTTGGTTTGCTTTGTGATTTGTTTTAGCGTTGTTTGGGAATCAGCAGTTGGTTCCTTGCACCTGCTGGTTCGTTGGTACCTGCTGGTTCGTTGGTACCTGCTGGTTTGGGAGATTGATGCGTCGACTGTTTTTGTCGGTGGACAATTGTTTGTGTTGATTTCAATCATTGCAAGTGCTATTTATAGGAAGACTTGGTCTTCGAATTGTGATATCAATTCCATACTTAGCAAATATTTCCCTCGTTTGTGTTCTTCGTTTCGAACCCTAGAGCACTGTTCAGCCGTGAGCTTTTCCGGCGAATTCCCGTCGTTTTCGGTGGTTGTTTTGCTCGTGTGAGGTAGCTTTGGACTCGTCTCGAGAAGCCTTGTCGATTACTACCATTCTTGGGGGCTGTGGTTAACTAGAGCAAGGTCGTGAAGTTACTGTCTTGGTCGTGTGTTCGCCGTGAGCAGGTAGCTTCGAATTGTTGTAAGATCTTGGCTTTAGTGTGTTGTTTTAAGCTTCCGATTGTGTAGTGTTGATAGAATTGAGCGCTGGTTGAGAGTGTCTCCCGGTCGAGAGTTCTATGTTTGTATCCCGTAAGATTTATGTTGTGTACACTGTTGGCTAACAGGCTTTTACCAGAGTCTTCGAGATTTCTTGCAGCTTTTATTATAGCTCAGAAGTATAAGGTACGGATTTGAGCTTGTCATAGCTTGAAAATTGGCAGAGATAATGTGTGAGATCTGGCGTGGATATGTGCAGTGATTGTTGTGTGTTATTCTGTGTATGCTGCGCATTTTTGCTGCCTGCTGTTCATCGCATACACTTGTTATTATTGTGCATTCAAATCTCTTTTATTGCCGTGCCTTGTACTGCATGAGTTGTACGTGCTAAAGTGCAGAATTATGGGCGGAGTGGGTAGCTCCCACACCTCACGTGCTTTCTCCCTGTTGGTGCGATTGGCCACCATGAGCGGAGTGAGTAGCTCTCACACCTTATGGGTTGGGTGACCGCAGGTTGAGTATGTATATGAGCGGAGTGAGTAGCTCTCACACCTAATTTCAGGGCACTTGATTTTGGTTGTTGAGCAGCTGCAGGATTCCTTGGCTCCCGGTGTTCGGTGGTAGCCTCGATTGCACGCATAGTATTTGCATTTTATCTTATGCTTTTCTATAGCTATTTCTTTTGCTCTCCGTACTGGGGTTTGACCGCATGTCCCTCTGGGGCTTGGTTTATTTCCTTGTTTATGTTGTTTTCAGGAAACCCAGGTTTTACAGCTGGTCGTGGCTTTAACCCAGCTGGCGGAGCCCCAGGAGGTGGTTGAGTGTCCCAGTAGCGTATAGCATATATGTATGTATCAGTCTGGTTGCTGGGGAGATGCCCTGTGCTTCGTTGTTGTATTTTGCTTGTGGAGTCTGATACATGTTTACTTGTATTGATGCTATACTTGTTTTGATTGGTTTAATAAGCTGGGAACTTATTTTAAGTATCGTCGTATTTTAAATTATATGTTTTAAACCGTCAGGCCTAAAACGAAAATTTTACCCTTTTTGATAGCTTCCGCATGTGTTTGTCTGTTTAGAGCACGAGACCTGAAATTTTTGGTATTAGAGCTTAAGCTGGGATAAGGTCAATTTCTTTGATCACACTTGAGTCTAGGCACAGTGTTGTGTATTGCATGTGCTTGACTTATGTGACTCACGTGCTGTATACGTATGATATATGCTGTATATGTTCTGTTTTTCCTTATCCTGTTGAGTATTTTAGATGCCGCCTAGACGTCGTGGTAGAGGTAGGGGGCAGTTCCAGGAGTCAGGAGGCCAGAACGAGGATCAGTATAATGCTCCTAGTCATAATCGTGAGAGTAGCGAAGAGGGGGAAGCTGAGGCTCCGCCGGCTCCGGTGGAGAGGATGGATTTAGTGTTAGCTCTATTTCAGAGGATGAACCCTCCTGTCTTTAATGGCGACGAGTCGAGTGAGGATGATGATTCGTGGCTCCATAACGTCATACATCTTTTTGATCGGGCTCAGTATGACGATGATCTCCGGTTGAGGTTGGTGACCTTGTTGTTGAGGAAGGCCGCAGAGCGTTGGTGGCGAGGTGCTTCTAGTACCTTACTGGAGACTGGTGTTGGCATCACTTGGGACAGTTTCTGTGAGGTTTTCAGGCAGGAGTATGTCCCCGATTCGTATGTGGCTGCCCGTGAGCGGGAGTTTGAGTTTTTGGAGCAGGGTTCGATGACTGTGCGCGAGTATGCTCGAAAGTTTTCCGCGTTGTTGGCTTATGTTCCGCATGTTGCTGGCCGGGAGAGGGCCAAGAGTACCAGGTTTGTGGAGGGCTTGAATGGAGAATTGTACCAGAGTGTTTTGACGAGCAAGCCCAAGTCGTATGCTGAGGCCGTGGATACTGCTATCCACATTGAGGAGGGCCTGAGGAGCCGTAGTGCGCGTGCAGGTAGCACAGGCGGTGCAGGGTGGTAGACCCGTTGGTCAGGGAGCTCAGTCGTCTCAGAGTTCTCAGTCCGTGCATTATCCTCAGCAGCAGCAGCAGGTAGCTCAGCAGTCCGGCCGCCAGAGGTTTCGACCCCACGGTCAGCAATTTAAGAAGAAGTCTGGTTCAGGGTCTTCCGGTTCAGGCAGCTCGAGTAGCAGCGGCTCTCGGGTGGAGTTTTGTGGCTTTTGCGGTGGAAAGCATCCTTCCACGCAGTGTGTTGGTGTGCAGGGTTCCTGCAACCTTTGTGGTCAGTACGGGCATTTTGCGAGAGTGTGTCCGTCAGCTGGATCACAGCAGACCGCGGCCCAGCCTCAGGGTCGTGGGGGTCAGTCTCGGGGCCGTTCGCAGCAGTTTCAGCAGCCCCGTTTTGGTGAGACTCCGTTTAGGCCGTTTCAGCAGCCTGGTCCTTTGCGTTTTGGGCAGTCGTCTCAGCCTTTCTTTCCAGGACCCCAACATGCTCAGGTTGACGCTTTCACGAGAGAGCAGGCCGAGGAGACACCGAGCCAGGTGATTGGAGGTACATGTCTTGTTTTTGACTTTCCTGCTCGTGTGTTGCTGATTCGTTTGTTGTTGAGCATGGTTTGTGTACCATCCCTTTGCGCGATGCTGTTTCTGTTTCTACCCCGGTGGTGTGAGCCTGTTCTCGCAAGAGATTTTGTTGGATGGTGTGTTGCGGTTTGGTGAGCATGCCTTGTTAGTGAATTTGATCCGTTTGATGCTTTGGGATTTCGATTGCATAGTTGGATGGATGTGCTGTCCAACTACAGGGCCTCCGTGGATTGCTTCCATGGGATTGTGCGCTTTAGGCCTTTGTCTGGCGAGAAGTGGGACTTCTACGGCCAGGACTCTAGATCGAAGATTCCGTTGGTTTCTGCGATGGAAATGTTTAGCTTCCATGGGATTGTGCGCTTTAGGCCTTTGTCTGGCGAGAAGTGGGACTTCTACGGCCAGGACTCTAGATCGAAGATTCCGTTGGTTTCTGCGATGGAAATGTTTAGTTTGTTGTCTCTGGGAAATGCTGGCTTTATGATCTACGCTTTGGATGCGTCTTCTTCTTCTAGTGTTCAGCTTAATGACGTTCCCGTGGTGCGACACTTCCCCGATGTATTTCCGGAGGAGATTCCTGGTTTTCCTCTGAGGCGGGAGATAGACTTCAGCATAGAGTTGGTGCCTGGCACAGCTCCGATTTCTCGTGCCTCGTATCGTCTATCGCCTGCGGAGTTGAGAGAACTCAAGGTACAGTTAGATGATTTGCTGGAGAAGGGTTTCATTCGCCCTAGTATGTCGCCGTGGGGAGCGCCCATTTTGTTTGTGAAGAAGAAGGATGGCTCAATGCGGATGTGCATTGATTTTCGTCAGTTGAATAAAGCCAAAGCCACTGTGAAGAATAAGTACCCGTTGCCGAGAATCGATGATCTGTTTGATCAGGTGCAAAGATCTGCGGTGTATTCTAAGATTGATCTTTGTTCCGGGTACCATCAGCTCAGAGTGAGGGAACAAGATGTCGCGAAGACTGCGTTTCGTACGAGGTATGGACATTTTGAGTTTTTGGTGATGCCGTTTGGGTTGACAAACGCGCCTGCAGTTTTTATGGATCTGATGAACCGAGTTTTTAGAGAGTTCATAGACCAGTTTGTGATTGTGTTTATTGACGACATCTTGGTTTACTCGAAGACTCCGAGGGAGCATAAGGAGCACTTGGAAATGGTTCTCCAGAGGTTGAGAGAGCAGCAGTTGTATGCGAAATTTTCCAAGTGCGAGTTTTGGTTAGATCGCGTGGTATTTCTGGGTCATGTCATTTCAGCGGATGGCATTTCTGTGGATCCCAGTAAAGTGGATGCTGTTTTGAACTGAGAGCGACCGAGAAATGTGTCTGAGATTCACAGTTTCTTAGGTCTGGCTGGCTATTATCGTCGCTTCATTGAGGGATTCTCTAGTATAGCGAAGCCGATGACCCAATTGACTCAGAAAGATAGGCGGTTTGTTTGGACTGAGCAGTGCAAGAATGCGTTTCAACTGCTCAAGAAAAAGTTGACTACTGCGTCGGTGTTGGCTCTGCCGTCCGGATCAGGTGGTTTTGTTGTTTGTTCTGACGCTTCGCTTAATGGATTGGGTTGTGTGTTGATGCAGAATGGTAGAGTCATTGCGTATGCCTCGCGGCAGTTGAAACCGCACGAGACTCGTTACCGAGTTCATGATTTGGAGTTAGAAGCGGTGGTCTTTGCGTTAAATATCTGGCGTCACTACCTGTACGGCGAGCAGTTTGTGGTGTTCTCCGACCACAAAAGTTTGCAGTACTTGTTTTCGTAGCCTGACTTGAACATGAGACAGCGTCGGTGGATGGAGCTGCTTAAGGACTTTGATTGTGAGATTAAATACCAGCCTGGGAAGTCGAACGTAGTGGCTGATGCGTTGAGCAGGAAGGCTAGTGAGATGCTTGCATCGTTGTACATCTCTAAGGATCAAGAGCATCTCAACACTACGGGTTGGAGATTTTACCCGGCTGAGGATTGTGTGATGGTTTCATCGTTTTTCGAGCAGCTCAGAGGACCGATCCGTCAATCCACAAGTTGAAGATGAAAGTCAGGGCTGGCGAACTTGAGGACTATTCTGTCTCGTCCGATGGTTGTTTGCGTTTCCGGGGCAGGTTGGTTGTGCCTAATTTGATTGATTTGAAGGAGGAGATCCTTTGTGAGGCGCACTGCAGCAGACATAGTGTTCATCCTGGTGCACGGAAGATGTACCATGCTTTGAAGCCGCACTTTTGGTGGGCTGGCCTGAAGAGTGATGTTGCTGGTTTTGTCGCTCGTTTTTTGAACTGCCAGATGGTTAAGGCCGAAAGGATGAGACCTGGTGGTCTGTTGCAGAGTTTAGAGGTGCCCCAATGGAATTGGGAGCACATTGCGATGGATTTCGTGACGCATTTGCCTCGTTCCAGCCGAGGATGCGATGCTGTTTGGGTAGTTGTAGACCGTTTGTCTAAGTCTGCACACTTCATTCCCTATGGGATGACCTTCTCGTTGAAGAAGATGGCGAAGCTGTACGTTGATTTTGTTGTTAGATTGCACGGTGTGCCTGTTTCAATCGTGTCTGACCGAGATCCGAGGTTTACTTCCAGGTTTTGGAAGAGTTTGCAAACAGCTTTGGGCACTAGATTGGCTATGAGTACCGCATATCATCCCCAGACAGATGGTCAATCTGAGCGAACTATCCAGACGTTAGAGGATATGTTGCGTGCTGTTGTGTTGGATTTCGGAGGTAGTTGGCAAGACGCGTTGTCTTTGGTCGAGTTTTCGTATAATAACAGCTACCAAGTGACGATTGGCATGGCGCCTTTCGAGGCTTTGTCTGGCCGCAAGTGCAGATCGCCAGTGTGTTGGGAAGAAGTGGGGGAGAAGCAGCTATCTGCCCCTGACTTTGTGCAGCAAATGAAAGATCATGTGGATCTTATTAGACAGCGGATGAAAGCTGCCCAGGATCGCCAAGCCAGTTATGCGAATAAGAGGCGTCGACCTCTTGAATTTCAGGTTGGTGATCGTGTATTTCTCAAGGTTTCTCCGTTTCGCAGTGTGATGTGCTTTGGACGCAAGGGAAAGTTAGCCCCTCGTTACGTTGGTCCGTATGAGATTGTCGAGAGGATTGGCCCTTTAGCATATCGATTGTTGTTTCCGTCAGAGTTGTCCTCTCTTCACGATGTGTTTCATGTGTCGATGTTGAGGAAATATGAGCCAGATCCATCTCATGTGCTTGGAACTGACGAGGTAGAGCTAGACCAGTCGTTGAGCTATCAGGAATATCCTTTGCAAATCCTTAGCCGAAAAGAGAAACAGCTGAGAAACAAGACCATTCCGTTGGTGATGGTGCAGTTGAGTAAACATGGTAGGGAAGAAGCTACTTGGGAGCTGGAGGAAAAGATGCAGCGCGAGTGGCCGCATCTGTTTGAGTAGCTGTTGAGCTAGATTTCCAGCAGCTTGTAGTTCTGTTGTATTCCTTCCCTAGTTGTTGTTATTTGTTTGCTCAGTTATCTTGAACTCTTGGCCTTGTGTTGGGCGAGTTCTGGTGTTAGTTTTTAGTTTCTATTCTAGCCTCTGCTGTTGGTTGTTCATTCAGAATTGTTGTTTGATTTCGAGGACGAAATACTTTTCAGTGGGGGAGAAATGTGAGACCTGGATTTGTATTAAGATTAATTTGTTGGATTGTATCGGTTTTTGGAGATCTCCGCTGGTTCAAATATCTGTTTGAGAGTTTGGTTTGTATTTTCGGGTCTGAAATAGCAGTTGGAGCAATTCTGGATGTTTTCGTGTTTTTGAGATTTTTGAGTAAAAGCTGGTTTTGTGTGCTAGCAGCTGGTCGGTGGCAAAAACCAGTCGAAGATTGTTTTGGTAATGCAGGGTATGAAACGCCGTCGTTTGCGTGAAGTCTGGTTGCACGTTTGAAATCAGCAGATGCATTAGTGTATTTGCGTTGAGGGCAAAACGACTGCGTTTAGTTTAGTTGGCGCGACGTCGTTTGGATGTTGCGTCTGGTACCAGCTGGTGGGATCGCGTGTGTGTATCTTCTGGTTGTTCAGCAGAAGCAGATGTCAACGCGGGTCAACATTCCTATAGCTTGAGAGGAAACGTCGTCGTTTGGATGTTACGAGTGATTGTCCAGCTGCGAGAGATTTGTTCGTTACTGTAGCTTGCTACTGGTATTTAGCGAGTGCTGCTATCAGATTTGATGACGTCATTGGAGTGGCGTCGTTTGAGTTAGTTGCAACGCTGCGTTTCGATGTTGCGACTGGTACCAGTAGAGAGAAGTGTTATGCGTTGCTTTGTTCTTGCGACTGGATACCCAGCTGCTGGTAGTAAGAATTGCGTATCCTAATCGACGTCGTTTGAGTAAGTTGGCGCGATGCCGTTTTGAGAACCAGCCGTTGGTTTGCTTTGTGATTTGTTTTAGCGTTGTTTGGGAATCAGCAGTTGGTTCCTTGCACCTGCTGGTTCGTTGGTACCTGCTGGTTTGGGAGATTGATGCGTCGACTGTTTTTGTCAGTGGACAATTGTTTTTGTTGATTCAATCGTTGCAAGTGCTATTTATAGGAAGACTTGGTCTTCGAATTGTGATATCAATTCCATACTTAGCAAATATTTCCCTCGTTTGTGTTCTTCGTTTCGAACCCTAGAGCACTGTTCAGCCGTGAGCTTTTCCGGCGAATTCCCGTCGTTTCCGGTGGTTGTTTTGCTCATGTGAGGTAGCTTTGGACTCCTCTCGAGAAGCCTTGTCGATTACTACCATTCTTGGGGGCTGTGGTTAACTAGAGCAAGGTCGCGAAGTTACTGTCTTGGTCGTGTGTTCGCCGTGAGCAGGTAGCTTCGAATTGTTGTAAGATCTTGGCTTTAGTGTGTTGTTTTAAGCTTCCGATTGTGTAGTGTTGATATAATTGAGCGCTGGTTGAGAGTGTCTCCCGGCCGAGAGTTCTATGTTTGTATCCCGTAAGATTTATGTTGTGTACACTGTTGGCTAACAGGCTTTTACCAGAGTCTTCGGGATTTCTTGCAGCTTTTATTATAGCTCAGAAGTATAAGGTACGGATTTGAGCTTGTCATAGCTTGGAAATTGGCAGAGATAATGTGTGAGATCTGGCGTGGATATGTGCAGTGATTGTTGTGTGTTATTCTGTGTATGCTGCGCATTGTTGCTGCCTGCTGTTCATCGCATACACTTGTTATTATTGTGCATTCAGATCTCTTTTATTGCCGTGCCTTGTACTGCATGAGTTGTACGTGCTAAAGTGCAGAATTGTGGGCAGAGTGGGTAGCTCCCACACCTCACGTGCTTTCTCCCTGTTGGTGCGATTGGCCACCATGAGCGGAGTGAGTAGCTCTCACACCTTATGGGTTGGGTGACCGCAGGTTGAGTATGTATATGAGCGGAGTGAGTAGCTCTCACACCTCATTTCAGGGCACTTGATTTTGGTTGTTGAGCAGCTGCAGGATTCCTTGGCTCCCGATGTTCGGTGGTAGCCTCGATTGCACGCATAGTATTTTCATTTTATCTTATGCTTTTCTATAGCTATTTCATTTGCTCTCCGTACTGGGGTTTGACCCCATGTCCCTCTGGGGCTTGGTTTGTTTCCTTGTTTATGTTGTTTTCAGGAATCCCAGGTTTTACAGCTGGTCGTGGCTTTAACCCAGCTGGCGGAGCCCCAGGAGGTGGTTGAGTGTCCCAGTAGCGTATAGCATATATGTATGTATCAGTCTGGTAGCCGGGGAGATTCCCTGTGCTTCGTTGTTGTATTTCCTTGTGGAGTCTGATACATATTTACTTGTATTGATGCTATACTTGTTTTGATTGGTTTAATAAGCTGGGAACTTATTTTAAGTATCGTCGTATTTTAAATTATATGTTTTAAACCTTCAGGCCTAAAAGCGAAAATTTTACCCACTTTTTGATAGCTTCCGCATGTGTTTGTCTGTTTAGAGCACGAGGCCTGACAGCCCAATCGACTAGGAACGTGTTCAGAATACACAGTGACTATTAGATGTGTTTCATGATAGCCGTCATACCCACTATCACATCTAACATACACTATAATGCATTCTAGGTCTTTACTCAACGTAATTGTTAATCATCATACAACACAATGAAAGTAAAGAACGCCATAAATAAATACAAATATCATATATAAAGATTGTCATATACAAGAATCTATGAACCCACACGCCATAAGTTGGCTAGTTGGGCATCTACTCTAACAGACCCATCAATGTCGAGTCATGAAGGACGGTCCCCTTAACGTCCCCAATAATATGAGCCAACGTTAAAGGGAGTTCCAACCAACTCACAGCAAGTGTCAATGACGTGTACAGCTTTTTAGGCATCTAACATACACTATAATGCATTCTAGGTCTTTACTCAACGTAATTGTTAATCATCATACAACACAATGAAAGTAAAGAACGCCATAAATAAATACAAATATCATATATAAAGATTGTCATATACAAGAATCTATGAACCCACACGCCATAAGTTGGCTAGTTGGGCATCTACTCTAACAGACCCATCAATGTCGAGTCATGAAGGACGGTCCCCTTAACGTCCCCAATAATATGAGCCAACGTTAAAGGGAGTTCCAACCAACTCACAGCAAGTGTCAATGACGTGTACAGCTTTTTGGCATACATAACCCCCTCAATAATATGAGCCGGGCCATGTATACGGGTAGCATCGACGTACACTCATTGTTGATGAAAGGTAGGAGAATTTAAACAAATTTAAATTTCCTTAGTTTATCGAATAAACTTTTAATCTTGATATCAGTTTTAAATCATATTTAGAACGAGGGATTTTATTTTTGAAAAATATGGTCTCATAAATATTAAATCAAAATTTAACATGCGGATTCAAATAACATATATATCGCATATATATAAATAAACTTTGGGATGATCGATCGCGAGAGCTATGCGGTAATGGCACCTCCCGAGCAGGCGGGGGAGGGGGCGCCGATTTCCTCTCCTTTCTCAGATTCTCCAATTCCTCATGCATCCTTCTCATCTCCTCGACTCGCTGACTCTCCAACTCCTCACGCATCCTTCTCATCTCCTCGGCTTGCCGAGTCTCTAAATCTTCACGCATCCTCCTAATCTCCTCGGCTTGCTGATCGAGATTAGGTGGCGATTGTGGAGCAGGTTGACCTGCCAGTATTTGTGCCACAGTGGTGGCTACCAACTCAGCTATCTGGGCGGGGGTAAGAGTGTGGTTCTCCGACCCCTGAGTGGTACTCTCCGCATTACTGTTTTCCCCAGTACCCCGAGCTTTGGTCCTCCTTGGTGGCATTTTGGTTTCTTCTTCTTCGTTTCCCACAGACGGCGTCAATTGATGTATCCAAATAGTTCAGCCGAGAGCAAACGATGCTACGCCGAAGAGCTTTGATGACGTCGAGCAATTTTAAGAGAAGGTCGCGCGTCGGGTCGGGATCTGCAGCCACAAAACACTCGTCAGAGGGCGCCGGAAGTGTGTCCGGCGAAGCCCCTCCGATGCTTAAGTCAGGTGATATTAACGCGAGAGAGTGAGAGCAAGTATAACTGTGTGCAAGAGTGTGCAATAGAGAGTGAATGATTGAATAAGGAGCAAAACCTGGCGGTATTTATAGAGGAGCTAAGCAGATGAATCGATTCGCTGGCCTATTCTTTCGAGACGTGGGTGAGGTCGTGCACACGTCTTCCGCATAATCCGGCCCACGTTCTCCGCCTTTCGCGGAAGTGCTTTAACACGTCGGGTCGGGTCCTCGAGAGATGCCTCGAGTTTAGATTGTCTTCTCAGGTTATAAGCTCTCCTCCATAATGACAGAGGTCGGGAGACTCCAGAACCCGGGGCAAGGTTCGGTAAAGAATCCCGAGCTCCGAGCTCCACGTGCGTTGCTTGATTGCTCTCGCCTCCGATGGTGTAGGTAAGGCTGATGCTGTAGTGCTCGGTCCTCGGGTCCCGAGGTGCTTATGAGGGGCATCAGATTCCAAATCCATAGAATATTGGAATCATTCAAATCTATCGTGACTATTATTAATAGAGTGTGAAGAAGTAGGCGATGTATATGAGTTGCCTTTACTGAAGTTATGTAACAACGAAAATAAACTCGAGATCCATGGATTTCAACTTAACCTCGATTCACAATATTTTTCGTCCTTGTTAATTTATTATTAAAATATTATGGTGTGGATTTAATTTTCGAAGTTTCTTCATTGTGTATCTAAATGTTGAGGTAAATTAAATTTTTAGATCACACACACACATACACACACATATATAAAGTAAAACACTTATTTTTATTGATATCAATTCTGATCGTTAAGAAATCTCTGCAGAATTTATTAAACTATAGGGTGATCAAGTCAATATTTAAACATTATTTGCGTTGAGCATATAGTGCTCAATATAGCAGTTGCATTTAGTTCTATGTCAAAAAGTAGATGTGATTCTTGTCATGAAATAGTATATTCAAATATATAATTAGTATTCTCGTTCGATGCACGATATATAATTTTATTTTAATTAGTGATTAAAATAGTAAGTACGAGAACTTGAATAAAAATTAAATTAAAATTAAACTTTAACTAAAATAAAATTATAGTTAGGAATAAAAAAAACTAAATTATCAATTCACAAAAATTCCCTATTGTGTACATTAGAGTGACTGTTAGGTTCATGAGTCCCGGGAGGCGCGTATCTAAGCTGGTACTGTCTCATATCACTCAGAGATCCGTCTTACCATTCCCTTACTGTTGGTCCTATCCTTAGAGTATTATTCGTTAAGATCTGGCATCACTCTTTTATAGCTAACTTGACCAACCAGATCAAGCAACACAATACCAGCAACTTGAGGTACGATACCTATACATGCTTAACCCAACGACCCCCCCCCCACACACACACAAGAAGTATAGAAATATGCTTATTGGGAGACACGATCCCTTGACCTGCACGAGTACTAATTGTTATGATCAAGCACTTACCATTAGGCCAAAAATATAGCTATTAGCCAAGGTGCAACTTCATTTTGTCTTACATGTGGCAGCACGGGGTGCACCTATTGTTTGTATTAAGGTTAGGCTATTTGGTCTACGAGTCCGAGAAAATGCGTCTCTAACTGCTAGCATTGTCTCATATCCCTTAGATATAAGTCTTCTCAATTCTCGTACCACTGATCCTATCTCTGGGAGAGATAGTACAAGCTAATATTTGAAATCACACTTTTACAACTTACCTAGCCAACCAGATCACGCGAGACACCGATATTAACTTGACGTATGAGAGCTTCCCAGGAGGTCACCCATCTAAATACTACTCTCACATATGCATGTTAACCCACAGGTGGTCTGGGTTTGTCATCCCATCCATAGGGGTGAGAAACAATACCAATTTTGGTATATCACACTTATCATACCGTATCAAAAATACCGAAAATTTTTCGATAAAGAAGTTCCAGTACGGTATCTTATTGTACCGAAGTTGACGAGATTGTAGCAAGAGATCACGAGGTGATAGGATTGGGAAAGAGTTTAGAAGGGGGAGCAGAGTGAATAAAATCCCTCCAGTTTTTTGCGTTTTAAATAGTTTTTAGTTATCAATTGAGTTACCCGCTGATACTACTTCTCAATCTAATCTGATTTCTTTAGCAAAAAAATACAGGTACGGAGAAACTCAATAATCAGTAAAAAAAGATTGTTGAAATGTAAATAGATAAGGAACATAGAGATTTGTTTCTGAAAATTCGAAACAAAGCTTCTACATTCATATCCTTCCAAAGCTGGAAAGATTTCCATTAAAAGACTTTGAATTGAATATGCAGTATATCCAACACCACTCAATAAGATCGCGTCTAAGCTAAAATCCTAGCCTATCCGATGATACCAGAATAGTCTCTGTTATCTTACAAATGTTTTCTAGGGTTTAAAGAATATACAACAAAATATTAGCCCTAATATGATTTCAGCTAATCCGAGGAAAACAATAAAATTATTTACAAATGAATACAGGGTGTTTAAGGAAAGATTGTGAAGGCTTTTTAAATAACGAATATATTATGGGAACAAAAGATCCTTCAACACTTCTTTGATCCTGTGGTTATAGCTTCTGGGTATCAACAGTAATAAATGTTACAAGTTGATTCAGCCGATGAATCATCGTACATTGCCCTCAAATAATTAATGTGCATTTCAAGCTTTGTGCTATCTCTGTAATTGACACATTAAGTGCTTCTTCTATTTGCTCCAAAAAAGTAATCATTGGACTCTAAAACTCTAATTATGCTCAGATTGTTATCAGAGTTATTCAACGACTATAAATGTAATACTTAGGTCCACACCTCGAAGTCAGCCCTGATCTGATCTAATGTGAAACTCTAATCTGATCTGGTTGGCTCATCTAAACTGATTTGATACTCTCGTTCGATCTGAACTAATAGTCCGTGTTGATCTGATGTCTAAGTTGATATTGAAACTGATCTGATCTGCTCTTTAAATTGTTATCTAAGCTTGTTTTTTTCTAATTTGAGTTGTCCAAACTCAACTAAGCTCTGATTTGATCTGAAAGTTAAATGCAGTTAAATTTTGTCTATATCCGATTAACTCTATGTTGAAGCCTTTATTATCACCAAAAATTAAAATATTTTATCCTTAATACGGGGGGGACGAATACGTGGAGTCGAAGCAAAGCCCACAAGATAGAATATTTTATTCTTTTCATTTTGTATAATCTAGCTTTTACTTTTTTTATTCAAAAAAATTGTCATAGATTTTATTATGATTCCTACGATTATTTTGTATGTGTTGGAATTTTAGATATTCGTGTAGAAATGGACTGGAGATTGTGGGAGAAACTTCATTATATATATGTATGTTTTCTTCGATGACTGAAAGTTGAGCTGGTGATTCAAGTTTCAATTCAACAATGAACTATCTTATCGTGTAGTTGTTGGAGAAATTGAATATTTTAATTTTTATTTCAAGTCTATTAATGTTTTAATTGTCTAGTTTCAAATTTTATTTTTGTTATTTTTATATGCATATATGACTCGTGAGGTCGAATATTCGAAACAAATTAAAAGTACATATTCTATTTGTGAAATTTTCATTATAGATAGTATTACCGATGCCGTACAGATTTTTCAGTATGAAATTTGTCCATACCAAAATTTAGATATACTGATTTTATGTACGACATCAATATATAATTTTCTTACACCAAATATTTCCGGTATGATATGTGATATGAGATAAAATTTTTGGTACACAGCCCATTAGGCCTTCAATTATGTCCCAGTTCTGTGGAGATTGGAATAATTAAATAATATATTAAGTGAAAAGTGTGATGATATATATTATTAATTAATAATATATTATCAAATAATATAAATATATATTAGATACTATTAATATATTATTTTCTGTTAGGATTAAGGTCCCATTTATATATATATATTTATGTAGGTAGGTATGTATGTATGTATGAATGTAAGTAAGTAAGTATGTATGTATGTATGTACGTACATACGTATGTATGTATGTATTATTATTATAATTATAATAATAATAATAATTATTATTATTATTATTATTATTATTATTATTATTATTATTATTATTATTATTATTATTATTATTATTATTATTATTATTATTATTATTATTATTATTATTATTATTATTATTATTATTATTATTATTATTATTATTATTATTATTATTATTATTATTATTATTATTATTATTATTATTATTATTATTATTATTATTATTATTATTATTATTATTATTACTACTATTATTATTATTATGTAATATAAATACATACACATACCTATATGTAATAATATTATTATTTAATATATATTCATATATATTATTACCATTTTTATTATCTGACAAATTCGAGTATGGATTATATTCTTATACATGTCTCATTTGGTTCGATGATTTTTTTTTTCAAATCATGAAGTCCATCCCATTTCAAGTTTTGCCGTAAATGGGATTCAACTAGTTTAAAATCAAATATGTATTATTTATGATCCAATTACATAAGCGTGGCAAAGTTCCCAACAATATGCTTGTCCATAGCTCCTCAAACCAAGAAAATAAATCCATGAAATTTCCACCGTTGAAACTTGCTATCAAAGAACATAGAAAAAACATTGTCCAACCTTGTCTGGTCTGACTTGCATTCTAGTGGAACATGGATTGTATCCTCTGGAGCTCGTCCACAATGTGGATAATATAGTTACACATTATTGATTAGCGAAACCAACGGTATGCATATTTGGAGAGCATCATGTGCCTTTCTCCAAACATGAGCTTGATTTTAGGAGGCACTATCCAAAGAAATTTTTTTTCACCCCATCTCTGTCTGCAAAGTACTACCTTTCCACCTCATTAGTCACTACTCAAGGTGGTGTCCATATTTAACACATTACCTCTCATGATGGTTAGTAGTGCCAAATCAACTTATCTTTCCCCAACCTATCCTAGGAGGAATTGTCGGAACCTCACGGACATTATAATTGAGTAACCATAAGCTCCACTATAACTGAGTAACATAAGCTCCATTTTAGACTATAAAATTGGTCTAAGTAATGAAAGTAGGTTAGGTATTTTGAATTTAATTATTTTTTCTGAAGATTTGTTTTAAAAATTCACAACATAGTTATTTTGTAATATCTCTATACCTTGCTACACACAATGTATTCAACTAATGTATCAGTGATCTTCATGTAGTACGGTTTAATAGATTGAGTTTCATTTGATATCTACTATTACTTTTAGTGAAACGACAAGTACTCGCTTTTACATTTGTTATCATGGTCAAGTTCATGAGTTTGATTATCATGGATTGCAATTGGTACAATTATTGAAAGAGAAATGTTGGGATGAATAACGGCCTCTTCTATGCACAATGAGCAAACCATAAGATTGAGTTGTTGCATGGTGTAAAAGATTTTTTTTAAGTTGCACGGTTACAATCAATTACAGGTTTTGGTAAAATGCCAATTTTGTTGCACATTCCATTTTAACTTTTTAAGTATACACTTACTCTCAAGTCATTTCATCAATTTTCATTATTTGTTGTAAGTTTATTAATTACTTTCAATTCTAAACTAATATCTAAAATATTAATTACCCAAAAGTGTAGGTAAGTAAACAAAGTGGAAAGTAAAAATAAAAAATTATAGTCCGTTAACTAATTTCAGTTTTAATCTTAACTAATAATTTTTTTAATTCCAAATTTGAAGTACTTGATTTTTGATTCACATGTGTTAGGACATTTTCCGGACCAGATCAAATCGCATCCTGCGGGGGATAGCATGGAACAGAGACAGTGTGCGTTTAAAAAGCAACATTTTAAAAACAATGAGACAACACGCGCTATCCGACCCACGATCTGAATAAAGATTGAAGCTGCAATAGCTCTTATTTTGAAAGATTTTGAGCACCGAGAGTATCTCGTTTCTGATCTGAAATACCAAGCGAAAAATATCCGACACTCTTGGTGCTCAAACCTTTCAAGAATAGGAGCTATTGCAGCTCCAATCTTTATTCAGATTATGAGTTCCGCAGTGCGTGCTATCTCGTTGTTTTTAAAATGTTGTTGCTTTTAAACACGCACTTTTTGTGTTTCGTGTTGTCCCCTCGCACGACGTGATCTGATCCAGTCCAAAAAAAATTTCCTAACAAGTGGTATCAGAGCAGGTTGTTATTGATGTGGACGCAGTGTTGGATCCGGATCCCGTTTCCCGGGGCGCAGCGAAAGTTTAAATTTTTTTTTTTGCATCGGGAATCGTTCAATACATCAAATCTATTCAATAAACATACATAGGATATTTAACGAATGTTACCTTGCTGGCGTCTAGGCGCCTGGCTCCGACCAGATTCACAGGGAATTCTGGCACTTCAAAGGTTGGTGGCCGTAGATCTCCTAATCAGGTCCACGACCGGTAACACGATTCCTTCGTCAGCCTGCACTAGAAGGCCTGAAGAATTTGGCACGAACGGAATCTCCTCGTCAAGACGATCGGAGCAAGTCCGATCACGGCAAGCGGCGGCGCGTGCGGCGGCCGGCGGCGGCGCGTGGGTGGAGGCGCGGCCGAGAGGAGAGTTGGGAGGAGGGGCGTCGGCTATTGGAGGCTAGGGTTGGTGTTCAAGTGTTATGTCATGTAGCCCTAGGTCTAGCATAAGTAGACCAATGATGGGCTTGAACCAATCCAATGGGCCTGGGTCAGGCCGAGGTCCATGTGAACATTCGGTTCGTTTCCATCACCGTGGCTTCATCATAACTTCGATCGTCGATCAGATCAGACCGATCTACACAGTTTCCAAAACTGAGTATTATGATGTGAAAACAATTTTTCAGACCACCTAGTCCAAAATTACAGTTTAGCCCCTCAACTTTGGGAAATCGCAATTTGACCCCTGGTGACTTTTAGGAAGTCGTACTCCCTAAAATCCTCCTCCTATGCTCAACATATTGAGCTCAGAATTCTGGCACTTCAAAGGTTGGTGGCCGTAGATCTCCTAATCAGGTCCACGACCGGTAACACGATTCCTTCGTCAGCCTGCACTAGAAGGCCTGAAGAATTTGGCACGAACGGAATCTCCTCGTCAAGACGATCGGAGCAAGTCCGATCACGGCAAGCGGCGGCTGGTGGCGGCGCGTGGGTGGAGGCGCGGCCGAGAGGAGAGTTGGGAGGAGGGGCGTCGGCTATTGGAGGCTAGGGTTGGTGTTCAAGTGTTATGTCATGTAGCCCTAGGTCTAGCATAAGTAGAACAATGATGGGCTTGAACCAATCCAATGGGCCTGGGTCAGGCCCAGGTCCATGTGAACATTCGGTTCGTTTCCATCACCGTGGCTTCATCATAACTTCGATCGTCGATCAGATCAGACCGATCTACACAGTTTCCAAAACTGAGTATTATGATGTGAAAACAATTTTTCAGACCACCTAGTCCAAAATTACAGTTTAACCCCTCAACTTTGGGAATCGCAATTTGACCCCTGGTGACTTTTAGGAAGTCGCACTCCCTAAAATCCTCCTCCTATGCTCAACATATTGAGCTCAGTTTCTGTGCGGGAATCATGAATCCAGTACTTGTATGACCCTCAATGGTTCAGGGATACAGCTAGCCGTGGGCCCCACAACCATTGTGACTCCGAAATCACAATTCGGACTTGCCCATCGGATCATGGTAAAGCGCCTAGCAACATCGCCCCATGATCCCCTAGGTATCACTGATAGTGCCTTCAAGAACCAGTTGGTCAAGGTTAGCGTACAGTACGGTCCTTTCAACACATATATCCCGATCAGATCAACGACCATTGGTAAATCGAGAGTCGCTAGAGATCCGATAACTATGCATACATCTTGGAGATCAAATAGTGACATCACGAGTGTTACTAGGCAAACCCATTTACCTAAAACACATCCAGTACTTCGGCCAGATATTTATCACACTATTATCTCCTCAGATAGCATAGGATATCCATGCATGAAAGCGAGCGGTGAATCCTCGACAACGAAGCATCGACTCCTACATGCATCGGGACCTTACCCAATCCCGCCACCTAATGACCCCAAGTGAGTCGGTAAACGGGTCAAAGTGAGGCACCTATCATGTAGAGTCTCAATGACGTTTCGAGTAGTGAGGACTAATCAGTACAACCAAGACCTCGGACTTATCCACTAGACAAATGGTAATCACTTGGAAAGTTCGAACAAGGGTAGTTCGATAGATCACCAGGTCACTATCCATCTGCATGCTCAGAACATCACAATGTTCCCTACCAATGAAACATGGTACTTCACATTGCAGATGCTAGTCTCAAGCTCGGGCATCCTTATCCTCATTTTGACGGCCCAATCGACTAGGAACGAGTTCAGAATACACAGTGACTATTAGATGTGTTTCATGATAGCCATCATATCCACTATCACATCTAACATACACTATGGTGCATTCTAGGTCTTTATCCAACACAATTGTTAACATTATAACATAATGAAAATAAAGAACGCCATAAAAGAAATGCGTATTTCATAAATAAAGATCGTTATACACAAGAGTCAATAAAACCCACACGCTACAAGTTGGCTAGTTGGGCATCTACTCTAACAAGGATTACGGATTGGCGGATCTGTATACCCCTTCAACCATAAGCTTTATGCTAAGACTGATATCAGGAGTTTGATCAAACGAATTGGACCAAATGTTTAAAGTGTTGTCATAATTTCAGAAAGAAAGAAGAGCACAAGTGTGATTTTAATCACAGTTCCAAAGAATGTTTAAAGAAAATGTTTTCAGAAATTGATTATGTTTTATGCTTTCAGCTTCTTTCGGATTCCAGTTATGTATCAGATTCTATTGTTTGTATCTCCTGATTTCGATATTCCAGATGATACCTGCTGAGCCTTAGGCTCACTAGTTTTTCATTGAGTGCATGTAATGATCAGTAAGGATTTGGAGGGAGATGAACAGAAAGGAAGGAGGTGTTTATCGTGGACGTCTTTCCATTGTGTTCGTCAGCTTTTTTTTACTTCAGAAACTTCAGTTGTAATGTTTTTGTGTTACAACAGACATTTAAAGAGTAGATACCTGTTTCGTCTTCTATTATACTTTTATGGAAGCGCTTATCAGATATTGGTTATCCTTTCCGCATACGTCACCGTTTCGCTTGTTGTATATTTCAGTAGTTGCGAGTTGCCTATATTTGCAATTCAAACCAGAAATTAGTAACGACTTATGATGTAGACAAGATCGAAAATTTTTGGTCTTTCAATTCAAACCCTAAACTTCTAAATTTCGTTAAGAAAAGTCCGGTCGTTACAGTTGAGATGCTCACAATCCTTAGAAATATACAGCAACGTAAGCATCTTTTCTGGAGCCTTCCTGCTCAACACGTCAGCAACTACGCTAACTTTCCCAGGCTGGTACTTGATCTCACAATCAAAATCCTTTAGCAGCTCCATCCATCTACACTGTCTCATATTCAAGTCAGGCTGCGAAAACAGATACTGCAAACTCTTGTGGTCCGAATACACCACAAACTGCTCGCCATACAGATAGTGGCGCCAGATCTTCAACGCAAAGACCACAACTGCTAGCTCCAAATCATGAACTGGGTATCGAGTCTCGTGCGATTTCAGCTGCCGCGAAGCATACGCAATGACTCGACCATGCTGCATCAACACACATCCCAATCCATTGAGCGAAGCATCAGAACAAATGACATAACCACATGATCCAGACGGCAAAGCCAATACAAGCGCAGTAGTCAACTTCTCCTTGAGCAATTGAAAAGCATTCTCGCATTGCTCAGTCCAAACAAACCGCTTGTCTTTTTGAGTCAGCTGAGTCATCGGCCTAGCTATACTAGAGAAACGCTCTATAAAACGACGGTAATAGCCAGCCAGACCCAAGAAACTACGAACCTCAGACACATTCCTAGGTCGCTCCCAGTTCAAAACAGCATCTACCTTACTGGGATTCACAGAAATGCCATCCGCTGAAATCACATGACCCAAAAACACGACGCGATCCAGCCAGAACTCGCACTTATAAAATTTAGCATACAGCTGCGAGTCCCTCAACGTTTGAAGAACAACTCTCAAATGCTCCTTATGCTCCATCAGAGTCTTAGAGTACACTAGAATATCATTGATGAATACTATCACAAACTTATCGATGAACTCTCTAAAGACTCTATTCATCAAATCCATGAAAACTGCAGGGTCATTCATCAAACCAAACGGCATAACCAGAAACTCATAATGCCCGTACCTCGTACGAAAAGCAATTTTCGAAACATCGGCTTCTCGGATGCGCAACTGATGGTACCCCGAACGCAGATCGATCTTCGAATAAAATGCAGACCCTTGCCACTGGTCAAACAAGTCATCGATCCTAGGCAACGGGTACTTATTCTTCATGGTAGCCTTGTTCAACTGCCTAAAGTCGATGCACATCCTCATCGACCCGTCCTTCTTCTTCACGAAAAGGATAGGCGCTCCCCACGAAGACATGATAGGTCTAATAAAGCCCTTCTCTAACAGTTCGTCAAGCTGCACCTTAAGTTCTTTCAACTCTGTAGGCGCTAAACGATACGGGGCTCTAGAGATCGGAGCTGTACCAGGTACAAGCTAGATACTGAAATCGATCTCTCTTCTCGGAGGAAATCCAGGAACCTCCTCAAACACATCGGGAAAATCTCGAGCAATGGGGACGTCTCTAATCTCCACGCACGAAGAAGAAGATGCGTCCAACGCATAAATCATAAAGCCAGCGTTCCCTAACGACAAATGGCTGAACATCTCCATCGCTGAGACTACCGGAATCTTCGACTGAGAGTCAGCACCGTATAAATTCCATTTCTCACCGGTCTGAGGCCTAAAACGCACGATCCCATGGAAACAATCCACGGAGGCCCTATAATTAGACAACACGTCCATTCCCACAATGCAGTCGAAATCCCACAACATCAAACAAATCAAATTCGCTAATAACACATGCTCACCAAACCTCATAATGCCATTCAGCAAACAACACGTCCATTCCCACAATGCAGTCGAAATCCCACAACATCAAACAAATCAAATTCGCTAATAACACATGCTCACCAAACCTCATAATGCCATTCAGCAAAACCTCTTGGGAGTACAAGCTCGCACCGCCAGGATTAGAAACAGACACAACATCGTGCAAAGAAGTGGTATGCAGACCATGCTCGACCACAAAAAAATCAGCAATAAACGAATGCGATGCGCCAGTGTCAAACAACACTCGTGCAGGAAAATCAAAGACAAGGCATGTACCTGAAATCACCCTGCTCGGCGTCTCCTCTACTTGCTCCCTAGTAATGGCGTTCACCTGAGCATGCTGAGGTCCAGAGAAAAACTGCTGAGACGACTGTCCGAAACGCGACGGACCATGCTGTTGGAACGGCCTAAACAAAGTCTCTCCAATCTTGGGCTGCGGAAACTGAAGGGAATGACCCCTAGACGATCCTCCTCGACCCTGAGTTGGGGCTGCGGCTTGCTGCGATCCAGCCGACGGACACACCCTCGCGAAATGCCCATACTGACCACAGATATTACAAGAGCCCTACACACCAACGCACTGAGTCGACGGATGCTTGCCTCCACAGTATCCACAAAACTATGCCCTAGAACCACTGCTACTAGAGCTACCAGAACCAGAAGAACCAGAACCAGACTTCTTCTTAAACTGATGGCCTCGAGGTCGGAACCTCTGGCGGCCAGACTGCTGAGCTGACTGCTGCTGCTGCTGCTGCTGCTGGGGTTGATGGGCTGACTGGGAAGACTGCGCTCCCTGAACAGCGGGACGACCACCCTGAGGCCTAGCACGAGACCTCCGGTTCCACAGACCTTCCTCTATGTCGATTGCATTATCCACCGCTTCGGCATAGCTCTTCGGTTTGCTCATCAACACCAACGAATACAACTCTTCGTTCAAACCCTCAAGAAACTTAGTCCTCTTGGCCCTCTCCCGGCCAGCAACATGCGGAACATACGCCAAAAGAGAAGAAAACAACCGAGCATACTTTCGCACAGACATGCTGCCCTGCTCCAAGTTGTCGAACTCCCGCTCACGGGCGTTCACGTACGACTCCGGGACGTACTCCTGCCTGAAGGCAACACAGAAACTGTCCCAAGTAATCTCCACACCTGTCTCCTCTAGCATCCTCGAAGCGCCTCGCCACCAGCACTCCGCACCCTTCCTCAACTGAAAGGTCGCAAAACTCAATCGAAGCACATCGTCGTACTGAACACGATAGAACAAACCAGTGATGTGCCGTAGCCACGAATCCACATCAACGCTAGACTCGTCCGTTGAAAATCTGGTGACTCATACTTTGGAACCTAGCCATCACAATCTCCATGCTCTCCACTCGGGTTGCCAAGTCATCAACTTCCTCCTCCACTCGCCTACCACGACCACGAAGAGGAATACTACGCTGATCCTCATTCTGACCTTCCGATTCCTGAAACTGCCCCCTACCTCTAGCTCTACGCCTAGGCGGCATCTACGAAGGCACTAAACAGGATAAGATTAGACAGAACAGATACAGCATAGAAATCACATATCACAAACAATATGCAGCACATAAGTCACATAGTCAAGCACAAGCAACATACAACACTGTGCCTAGACTCAAGTGTGATCAAAGAAATCGAGCTTATCCCAGCTTAAGCTCTGATACCAAAAATGTCAGGCCTCGTGCTAAACACAGAGTTAAACCACGCAAACACTAGCGGAAGAAACTAAAAAGTGGTTAAAATTTTTGCTTTTGGCCTGACGGTTTAAAACAATATAATTTAAAATACGGCAATACTCAAAATATATCCCAGTTTACCACAACAAGACAAAGGCTACAAGTCCAAAGTAAAACAGCACAGCATAAACATGTATCAAGTACCTGACAACAACCACAACTGAATACATCAGAGCACAGGGCATCCCCTGGCTAAGTACTGATACATATATATATACTATGCTAACTGGGACACTCTAACCACCTCCTGGGGCACCTCCAGCCGGGCCAACTCCACGACCAGCTGAGTAACCTGGGAAACCTGAAACAACACACAGGCAACAAACACAACAGCCCCAGAGGGACATCGGGGTCGAATCTGCAACGAATAGTGGCCACGGTGTGTGTACAAGCATACGGGAATTACCCGCTCGTCTTTACACCACACCTGAATACCAGATGCATCAAACAGCTCAACCTGTCGTTGCCCAACCCATGAACTGTGGTAGTTAACCACTCGGCGCATGAGGGCTAATAGATCCCAGCAGAGAAATGAGAGTGCGGTATTGCCGCTCGCCCTCGCATCCTGGTAAGAAACAGAGCAACAACAACAAGGTACAAAGCAACAGGGATCTGAAATGCACGTGAACAATTCGTGTATGCATATAACAGAAAGCAGGCCAACATATAACATATGCAAACAGCAACCATACACGGCATACACACACAGCGATGCATACCAGCAACCTCACATTAAATCTCACGACAATTCCAAGCTATAACAAGCTCAAATCCGTACCTCGAATCTGTTACGCTCACCACAACGGGGTCCCGAGAAATCTGGTACAAAACCTGCTAAGCAACGCACGCATAAATCTCAGGAACGCTAACAGAAATCACAGACTGTGAGCTACCACTCAACCAGCGATAATCCTACCTTCCTAACTCAACAGGAAGCTCAAATGAAAGCCTAAGGTAAGATCTCATCAATTAACTCGAAGCGCTACCTGAACGACGCAACACACGAACGTTGGAGTAGCTTCGCGATTCTGCCTCCAGCCAACCACAACCTCCAAAAGTGGTATCGAACGAAGCACCGAAGAAAGAGGAGTCCAAAGCTTCAACTCTTACTCCCAACAGATCTGTCTATCGCCGGGAATTGGAAGAAAACCACCGTGATGAACAGTAAAGTAGGGTTCGCGACAGAGATCGACAATCGGGAAAAATATTCTAAGTATGGGATCTGTTACTAATTTAAGTCTTCTATTAAATACACTTCTCAACAGCCAGGAACAGAATCCACCGACAAAAACTGTTGTCATCGCTGTTATCTCAACCAACAGCTGAACCAACAGCTGATGAACCAACATCTGAATCTCTCAAACAACGCTAAGGCTAAACGGCGTCGCACCAACTTAACCAAACGACGTCGCAGAGGGACACGTCACCTCTCTACCAACAGCTGATCAACAAACCAGCAGCTGAATAAAACAACGCATCAGATCTCTCAACAGTAGATGTCTAACGCGACCAACAGCTGACGCTAAACGTTACACCCAAAACGTTGTCGTTCCAACTTATCAAACGATGTAGTTTCGATACCCGCTAAGAAACACGCTAGCGAAACCAACAGCTGGTTCCTGCTCACAAAACGTCGTCGCTTCAGAGTCCCTTAGCGCTCTCTGCCGACCATCGCAACTAAAATACCAACGTTTGAAATCCACGTCAGCATGTTGCTGCTCGTACCAAAACGCAACGTCTGAAATACCAACAGTTGACGTGATCACTCATCGATGATGCAAAACCCGAACAGATATCTCTCCCGCGACACCTGATAGCATCTCAAAGGCTGATTCCAATACTTAGACAAATTCGATGACTTCAACTCATGCATCTACTACCAGCTGGTTTCAACCCGAGCAACACCTGATTGCGAAAACACAGGTCTCACAAAAGCTATCGGACAAAGCTCAGCTCGTGCAATAAACAGCTATCGGGCACAGTTCAGCTCGTGCAATAAACAGCTCTCGCACACAGCAACAGCTCGTGCACAGCTCAGCTCGCGCCCTCAACAACTTATGCGCGAAGCTCAGCTCACGCCCTCAACATACCTGATGTGTGCAGATTTGTGGTTCGGACTCAACGAGAAAAACAATATTCCTTCCCTATTCTGCACGAACTGTGGGATGAATTTAGAAGAACCTAGCGTTTAAAGGATTTGTTAGTGCTAAGGATAAAATAACAAAGTTATCTGCATTTCCTTCACAACAGTAAAAGTGGGACTAATTATACATCCTCCTTTGAAGGGATAACATGTACGAAGGCTGGAATTGGTAGTTGTGGCCGGAGGTATTACGTCAATGTTATTAAAAACGAAACAACACGGGATTAGTTTCCGATCCTGCACTTATCCGACATACCAAACACAACCTAAAAAGTAAACTTATTTGCTACAACGCAGATAGAACCTAAACCTCTGCATGAATCAAATAAAATAGTTTATTTTATAAATATAATATAAGACTACAAATATTCGTCTACTTGCCCAACTGGGGTATGTCCAACGGTGTGATGTGAAAGTTGTCGAGTTATTCGTGTCATGTCACAATTAGTTAAAAGATTCGCTCACTTATAACTTATATACTAATAATTCATAAAGCTATGGATTTGAATTTTAAATGTAATAAATATATTTTTATGATTAAACACATTCAGTTATATTTTATGATTTGAAGACTTCAGATATTGGACTTGAAATCCATCACTTCATGTTTAAGTATAAGCACATGCAAATGATACCCAATAATACTGATATAACCAAATTTTGCTCAGCCAATAAACAATTGCCACGCAGGACTTATCAGGTCGGGAATCTCTCTAATAATATTATCTTGTCAGCTCGGGTTACACACTTTTTTGTTTAAATAGGTCGGGGAGTGCTCCACCTGCAGTATCCTGTCAACAAAGAAATAAGTCAAAGGGCGTTGGGATTGTCCCGACGAAGGCCCTCCGATGCTTAAATCAGCTCGGGTTATTTGAGAGAATATAAAGGAAATATGAAATGAGTCTATCGATTCCCCCCTCAACATGAGAAAATACGGGGGCACTTATAGGTAAAGAAATGTAGTTAAACGTACCTGTCCAAGTATTTATGAATCCGTGTGGGCCTTATATGTTTCTTCATCTACCACTTGTAGGTAGGGATAATTTTTCTTAATGGTTGTTGGTACCTTGGTCGGGCAAGAGGGCCAAGTTGGTCTATCAAGTTGTTAATGTATGGTCGCAATTTTGCGTGTTATACTCTTAGGTCGAGTGGCATGGTTGACCCAAATGAAGACCCCCGAGGTGGTTTTGTTAACCAGCAAGATGCGCGCCCGAGCTTGAAGAAGGTTGGTTTCCCGAGCTAAGTTTTTGAAATAGATTTTAAGTGATATCAATAGTAACCCCCGCAAAAAAGTCCTAGACGAAGAATGAGAGTATAGGACTCTGTTTGATTGAGGTTGGGCGTCGAGTTAATATTTTGTTGTGGTTGGTGTTCGAGTCGTTGATAAGCTTCTTGATGCACGGTATTGATGAAATTCGAAGTTTGTGAGTAACTATTTGTGTTTCTTTGAAGAAAACCATAATCCGTGTGAAATCGTTCTCAGCCCTTGATTAGCTTTGATCAAACGGTTAGTTTTTAGCACGTATCTTGAGGTGTCGCTTGAAATTCCCAAGGAAAAAGTTCACCAATTTTTCTATAAATAGGCAGCTTTTTCCATTCATTTGTACCTTTGCTCTTTACTAGTAACGGATGAAGCGAGGCTAACCGCCCGAGGTTGTTCCTGGTATGAAATTAAAGCCTCTACCCTTAAGGAATCCGAAAATTTCTTATGTTAAGGATAAGGCGGGAATAACTAGTTTATACGAGGTGGTAATCCCCCATATACACGCCCGAGCTCATCGCCCTCCAGCTGGTTTTCATACTTTCTACATAAACCAGATAGATCGGGGTCTTAGGTTTCCCCTCCCCACTTTTATTGCAAGCCTCTGCCATTATATTGGGGTTAGCCCTAGCCATCTTGCGCCAAACTCTTATAGTTCACTTCTTTCTTTAGCAATTTTACTAAAATTTCACGGGGTCCCCCTCTCGACCTATGTCCTGATGAAACTAGTCATCATTAAGAGGTTAGGTCCTGGGAAATTCTATATTTCAAATAAGAAAGAGTTCGGGTTTATAGGTGGTAACCCGAGCTCTCATAAAGGATGGATGAGTAGGTATTTTTTTATTAGGCGTATCTCAGGCCGGGAGAACTTTTGGGGTTGTGATATGTCATGGCAAGATAACGCCCACACGTCGCCCCCCTCACCCCCCGAGCAAAAACCCAACCAACCTTACTAAATTTCTAGAAGCCATGAGAGGAAAATGTTTTAATGCCCAACAATTGATCGAGGAAGATCTTCTATGTTTTTTCAACTTTAGCGGAAAAAAGGCTCGGCTGATGGGGGATTTAGGTACTGCTATCTTTATACTGTCCTCACCGCATACGAGATCTAATCTATTAACTTGTATTTTACTTTTTGCAGGCGACAGGATGGATAAGGCCGCGATGCTTGAAGCTTTAAAGGAAAGGAGGAGCAAGACAAAATCTGGGGGGGCTTCAAGCTCGGGAGCCCAGAACAAGGAGGAGACCAGCTCGGGCGCCCCGAGCAAGGAGAAGAGAGAAGAGCGAAAGTCCTCTGAGGAGCCCTACACGCTACTGGACGCATCGAAAATCTCTTTTGTGTCCAACCCATCAGGTTCCGCTTCTCTAGATTTTATCCGTCATATGGTCCCCGACCAGGATTTTGATCAGTTGAAGAGGACTCCTGACCTTGAGGTCTTTGAGTCTGCCGGGCTTCACTTCATGCAGGTCCGTACTAGTTCGGGTTTTGCGTTTTTGTACTTTACTATCATTGCTAACTTACTATATCTGCGCAGTCCTTGGCATGGTTTGGGGAGGCGGCGAGCCGGTTCTCCAAGGCTCGTGCGGAGATCATCAAGACCAAGCGCTCTTACGATGGGGTGCTTGGTCGTCATGAAGCCTTGTTGAAACAGCTGGAGGAAATCCAGACCAAGGAAAATGTTGAAAAGGAATCTCTGACTGCCGAGCTAGAGTCGGCCCAAGCTAAAGCCCAAACTTACAAGGCTAAGGCGCAATCCTTGGAGACCCAGGTGCAATCTTTGGAGATCCAAGTGCAATCTTTGGATGCCCGAGCTCAGTGTGCTGAGGAAGAAAGCAAGCTCCACCTAGCCGAGGTGGAGAAACTGCAAGAGGAAAGGGCAAATTCTTGGGCACTTGAAAAGGAAAAATTTCTAAAATCCAAGGATTTCGACAGTTTGTGCTTGAAGAAGGCCGTGATGTACTTTGATAAAGGTTTCGAAGGATGCTTGGCCCAGTTCAGGGCGAATGGCTTTTCTGAAGAAGAGTATCCGGCCTCCTTTCTCAATGTTGAGCAGGCTCTAGCAGATATGCCCGAGGATCAGGAAGAGGGTAGTTCGGGTCTTGGTGAAACCCCTCCAGCTTAATTTTCTTGTGTTGTAACCTTGTTTTTGGAAATTTTAATGGAATCAACTATTTCTCTTTTTTGCTCTCTTTACATATGAATGACCTATTCACATAATCTTAAAGTTAACCGTAGAAATCCGAACAGATGTTACCGAGGTAAATTGTAACTTATAATTGGGATAAATCTCTTTGTCAATGAGAGTTTATTTAACGAAAAAATCAAGCTTTATTAGATATCGAACTTGGCCGTGCGTAGTGCCAACATGAATTGTGTCGATCTTATGTATGTACGTGAAGAGCTATGCAAGGGGGTGCCTTCGTTTCCCGATCTGCTCGGGCTTATGTAATTGCGTAGAAGAGCTACGCGAAGAGGTGCCAGTGCGGGACCGGGCTTCGATTGCCGAGCTGGTCGGGATTATGTAATTGCATAGAAGAGCTACACGAAGAGGTGCCAGTGTGGGACTGGGCTTCGATTGCCGAGCTGGTCGGGCTTAGCCAATGATAGTTGGGCTTCGTGTGTAGTCAATAAGAATCATTGCTCGGATTGTTATCATGTTTCAACAGGAACTTCTTTTTCCTCATAAAATAGGTGGTTCGCAGAAGAGCAGACTCTTAAGAATAATATCGCCGAAGATGTATAATATTCCAAGGCCTTTGAATCCTTTTTCCCGAGGCGTCTTCCAAATAGTAAGCGGCGATGCCTGCTCTGCCCACAATTTTGAATGGCCCTTCATACTTGGGATCAAGCTTTCCTCTATCTCCTTGATACTGAATCTTCTTCCAGACCAAATCTCCCACTTCATATCTTCGAGGTCGAACTCTTTTATTATAGGCCTGGGCCATTCTTCTTTGATAAGCAAATAATCGCACTTCTGCCCTACTTCTTCTTTCCTCGACATGGTCCAACTCGAGATTTCGAATTTCGCTATTACCTTCGCCATACTCCATCACCCTAAGACTATCTTGACCAATCTCCGCGGGTAAAAGAGCTTCGGTCCCATAGACCATGCAGTAAGGTGTTTCACCAGTACCAGTTCGGGAGGTAGTTCGATAGGCCCATAAAACACTGGGTAGCTCGTCCACCCATTTCCCTCTGGCCGATCCTAGCCTTGTCTTAAGGGCCTGCACAATAGATCGGTTGGTAACCTCAACCTGCCCATTGCTTTGTGGATAAGAAACCGAGGTAAAGATCTGCTCAATCTTCATTTCTTGACACCAGGTTCGGACCTTTGTACCACAAAATTGTCTCCCATTATCTGATACAAGTCTTCGGGGAATACCAAAACGACAGACGATATTTTTCCACAAGAATTTCATCACCTCTGACTCAGTTATCTTAGCTAGTGGCTCC
>KQ990624.1:17863-37034 GCA_001598015.1 Dorcoceras hygrometricum | reverse complement strand
ATGATCCGTTGGGCAAGTCCGAAATTATGATTTCGGAGCCACAATGGTTGTGGGCCCACGGATAGCTGTATCCCTGAACCATTGAGGGTCACACAAGTACTAGATTCATGATTCCCGCATGGAAACTGAGCTCAATGTGTTGAGCATATGAGGAGAATTTTAGGGAGTGCGACTTCCTAAAAGTAAACAGGGGTCAAATTACGATTTCCCGCTGTTGAGGGGCAATACTGTCATTTTGGACTAAGTAATCTGAAAAATTGTTTTCGCATCATAATATTCAGTTTTGGAAACTGAGTCGATCGATCTGATCTGATCTTCGATCGGAATTATGACGAAACCACGGAGATGCAGATGAACCGAATGTTCATATATTGGACTGGGCCCGCCCCAGGTCCAATGGGCCGGTTCAAACCCATCATACCTATACTTAGTCTTGACCTAGGGGCAACTAATGAATAACAAACACACAGAAACCCTAGACTCCCTATTTGGCCGCCGCCCCCTCCTCTAAAGCCTCACGCCACCGCCGCCTTGCGCCGCCGTGTGCCGCCGCCGTCCGCCGCCCGCTTCGTGATCGGACTTGTTTCGATCACCGCGACGAGGTGATTCCGTCCGTGGCAAATCCATTAGCTTTCTAGTGCAGGCTGATTGGAGGAAGATTGAATCCGATCGTGGACCTGATTGACGATCTACCGCCGCCTACAGTTTGAAGTGCCGGTTTCCTCGTCGTGATCGGACTTGTTTCGATCACCGCGACGAGGTGATTCCGTCCGTGGCAAATCCATTAGCTTTCTAGTGCAGGCTGATTGGAGGAAGATTGAATCCGATCGTGGACCTGATTGACGATCTACCGCCGCCTACAGTTTGAAGTGCCGGTTTCCTCGAGAAACTGGTCGGATCCAGGCGCCTAGACGCCAGCAAGGTAACTATCTACGAACACCCTATGAATGTTTGTAGATTATATCGAATGTATTGAACACTTTCCGGGCAATTTTTGTTCTTCCGCTGCGCCCCGGGAAGTGGGATCCGGATCCTCCACCGCTTATTCCAACAAACAACACATAAACAGGCAAAACAACCAGCCCCAGAGGGACATGGGGTCAAACCCCAGTACGGGGAGAAATATAAACAGCAGATAGATAGCAACAGATATAAATGCACGTGCTATGCATGAAACAACAGAATGCAGGAATAAGGGACTACAACTGAACAAGGAGTCAACGGAGCTCAAGAACCAACTAAACACCTGTCAACAGATCGAACAAAGGACAGTGGCCACAATGTGAGTGAGAGTATGGTAGCTATCCAATCGTCTCAACACACGGTACCAGAGATTAAAACAAATTACTCAACCTGTTGTTTCCAAAGCTCATGAGAGCGTGGTAGCTATCCACTCGTCTCATAGCGGCTAACAGATAACCCAGTAGGGAGATGAGGAGCATGGTATTTCCGATCGTCCTCAAAACAGCTCCTGGTACAAACGGGTTAGCACAGCAACAACAAATGGCTAAAAGATATGAGCTCAATAGGAAAGATGCGTGTATGCCAAGAAACAGCTTACATAAATCAGTACAGAGACCAGCAGTAAGCAACAACGACAATACAACACATAATACACGCAGTACCAGCAAGCGTACACATTTATCCATGCCAAATCCCAAAACTGTAAACAAGCTCAAATCCGTACCTTAGCTTTATGAGCTAAAGTTACCACAAAAAAGTCCCGAGCAACTCAAAATCTGCCACCTGCTTGGCCAAACAACAACAACAAAACTCAGGGACAGTAGCACAGAACTACGAACTGGGAGCTACGAGCTCCACCAGCTCTAACCTACCTTCTAGCACAGCAGACAGCTCTAAACGAAGCATAAGGGAGGATCTAGCTCTTACTCGAAAGCACTAGCTGAACGGAAAAGCAAATCCACCAAAATGCTAACAGACTACACAAGGTAGCTCCTTTCGCGATCTTCTTCCAGCTTAACTCAAGCCTTCGAAAGAGATATAAGAAGAGATGCCTTGGCAAGAGGAGTCCAGTGCTACCACTCTTGCTCCACTCTGAGTCTTCTACAACCGAAAATCAGAGAAGATAAGCTTCGGTGAACAGTAACTAGGGTATCGCGACAGAGTAAGGTTACGGGAAATATTTCTAAGTGTTGGGGAAAATATCGCATTTGAATGGTCAAAATCCTCTATATATACAACATTAGTTTCCCCAATATGATGAACAGTAACCACCGACAACACTGACCAAAGCTGATACCCACTCAGATCTGAGTACCACTCCAGATCTGGACCATACACTAAACCAGCGCGCTACTACCAAACGACGTGTGAGACCCGAAAAGCTTATGAGATTAATTGAGTTAATTAATCGGGTTTTATTGAAATCAGCTTTGTGTTGAGGTGCTTGTAGAAGCTATCTGGTTTTGTTTTGGTCCTTGGATCAAGTCTGGAGAGTTAGAGTTTTGGCTTGAGATCTGTTCAAAAGTTAGCATGGGTCATCGTTGAGTGCTAGCGTTCAGCAGTGGTGACGTCAGCAGTTGTCGCTAGATTGTTGGTTTTCATTTTTTAGGAGAAGTCTGATATCGTGGGAATTCAGATGTCTCCTAGCGCGTTTCTGTAGCGGATGTTGGCATGTCGTCGTTTGGATTAGTTGGAACAACAGCGTTTTGAATTAGCGGAGGAGACTCAGCAGTGAGCAGTGTTGGCCTTCAGATTTGAGAGAGATCTGTGTGTTCAAGAGCGACGCCGTTTTGGATTCATATTTCGTTGGAGCTAGAGATTTAGATCTGAGTAGCGGGTGATGTGTCCAGTTGCGATAGTGGAATTGCGCGACGTCGTTTGATTTAGTAGAGATCTGCTTTGGCGTAGAGTGATATCTGTTGCGAGATCTGGATGCGAGCGGGAATATCAGCTTTGAGATTTAAATTGTCAGTGAGATCTGTTTAGAAGCTTGAACAGATTTGAGTATATAAGAGGACTTGGTCTTCATTGCTTAGTATTATTTCCCGACACTTAGAATATTCCCCGATTGTAGACCTCTGTCGCGATACCCTAGCTACTGTTCATCAAACCTTATCTTCTCCGATTGCCGACGGTAGACAGCTCCGATTGAAGTAAGAGTGGTAGAGTTGGACTCCTATTGCTGAGACTCTTCGTTTGGATATTGCTTTCGGACTTTTGCTTGGAGCTGGTGAGGTGTGCGAAGACATCTCCCTTCTGTAGTCTGTTAGCATAAGCGTCAGATTTCGCCTGCCGTTGAGGTAGCTTGTTGGGGTAAGTGTTCAGGCCCTGCCTTGTGTTTGTTTAGAGCTCTCTGTTGAGTTAGAGGGGTAGTATAGTGCTGGTCGAGTTCGTAGCTCCCAGCTGTTGCTTTTCTGTGTTTCGGTCCTTGAGTAGTTGTTTGTAATTGGCTTACCAGGTGTGAGATCTGCATTGCTCGGACCCAGTTTGTAGTAATTGTTGCACATAAGACTTGAGGTATGGATGTGAGCTTGTTACAGCGTTGAGATTTGGCATGGATATGTGCTTATTCTAGCTGTTTTGTGATGCTGTGTATATTGTCTTGTCATCTGTTGCATTTGTGTTGCACTGCATACACGTGTGCCAGGGTGCTGTTAGAGGCGAGCGGGTAACTCCCGTACCTCATCTCCCTGCTGGGATTGTTAGCCACCGTGAGCGGAGTGGGTAGCTCCCACATCTCATGTGTTGGGCAACAACAGGTTGAGCATTGTAAATGCACCTGGTACCGTGTGCTGAGACGAGTGGGTAGCTCCCATATACTCACACACATTGTGGCCACTGCTTTTTGTTCAGATTCCAGTTGTTGAGCTGTCCTTGGAGCTCCCTGTGTTCGGTTGTAGCCTTGATCTCATGCATAGCATTTGCATTTAATCTGTTGCTATCTATTGCTGTTTTCAGTTGCTCTTCGTACTGGGGTTTGACCCCATGTCCCTCTGGGGCTGGTGTTTTTTTCCTATATGTGTTTTTAGTCTGCTGGTCGTGGAGTAGACCCAGCCGGTGGTGCCCCAGGAGCTGGTTAGAGTGTCCTAGTTAGCGTATAGCATATTATGTATCAGTACTGTTAGCCGGAGGTTGTCCTATGCTTTGTAGTAGTTGTTGTTTGGTACTGTATTTATGTATTAATGCTGTACTGTTGTACTGAATTGTGTTATTAAACTGGGATATTTTAAGTATTGTTGTATTTTAAATTATATGTTTTATTCGTCAGGCCAAAACAAAAATTTTAAGCCACTTTTGTATGCTTCCGCTATTGTTTTGCTTGGTTTAACTCTGAGTTGAGCACGAGGCCTGACATTTAGGTATCAGAGCTTAAGTTGGGATAAGCTCGATTTCTTTGATCACACTTGAGTCTAGGCACAATGTTGCTTGTTGCATGTGCATGACTATGTGATTTGGTTGTTATGTGATATATCTGTTGCTGTGTGACTTTACCTTCTTAGTGCCTTCGTAGATGCCGCCTAGACGTAGGGGTAGAGGTAGAGGACAGTTTCAGAAAGATTCTGAAGGTCAGAACGAAGAGGAATCGCAGCGTAGTGTTCCTCGTCGTGGACGCGGTAGACAAATTGATTTGGAGGTAGATGAGCTGGCAGCCCGAGTGGACGATATGGAACTGGTGATGACGAGGTTTCAGTGGATGAATCCTCAGACGTTCAATGGTGATGAGCCTAGTTCCGATGCTGAGTCTTGGTTGCAGCATATTACCGGATTGTTCGACCGTGTCAGGTATGATGATGAGCGTAGGCTGAGTTTAGCTACGTTTCAGTTGAGGAGAAGCGCCGAGCGTTGGTGGAGAGGTGCTTCTAGGACTCTCGAGGAGACAAGTTAGTATAGTGCTGGTCGAGTTCGTAGCGTCCCTAGCTGTTGCGTTTTCTGTGTTTCGGTCCTTGAGTAGTTGTTTGTAATTGGCTTACCAGGTGTGAGATCTGCATTGCTCGGACCCAGTTTGTAGTAATTGTTGCACATAAGACTTGAGGTATGGATGTGAGCTTGTTACAGCGTTGAGATTTGGCATGGATATGTGCTTATTCTAGCTGTTTTGTGATGCTGTGTATATTGTCTTGTCATCTGTTGCATTTGTGTTGCACTGCATACACGCATCTGTTCCATGTTGTTTCAGATCTCTTCTAGCCGTGCCTTATGCATGCTGATTGAATGTGCCAGGGTGCTGTTAGAGGCGAGCGGGTAACTCCCGTACCTCATCTCCCTGCTGGGACTGTTAGCCACCGTGAGTGGAGTGGGTAGCTCCCACATCTCATGTGTTGGGCAACAACATGTTGAGAATTGTAAATGCACCTGGTACCGTGTGCTGAAACGAGTGGGTAGCTCCCATATACTCACACACATTGTGGCCACTGCTTTTTGTTCAGATTCCAGTTGTTGAGCTGTCCTTGGAGCTCCCTGTGTTCGGTTGTAGCCTTGATCTCATGCATAGCATTTGCATTTACTCTGTTGCTATCTATTGCTGTTTTCAGTTGCTCTTCGTACTGGGGTTTGACCCCATGTCCCTCTGGGGCTGGTGTTTGTTTTCCTGTATGTGTTTTTAGTCTGCTGGTCATGGAGTAGACCCAGCCGGTGGTGCCCCAGGAGCTGGTTAGAGTGTCATAGTTAGCGTATAGCATATTATGTATCAGTACTATTAGCCGGAGGTTGTCCTGTGCTTTGTAGTAGTTGTTGTTTGGTACTGTATTTATGTATTAATGCTGTACTGTTGTACTGAATTGTGTTATTAAACTGGGATATTTTAAGTATTGTTGTATTTTAAATTATATGTTTTATTCGTCAGGCCAAAGCGAAAATTTTAAGCCACTTTTGTATGCTTCCGCTATTGTTTTGCTTGGTTTAACTCTGAGTTGAGCACGAGGCCTGACATTTTTGGTATCAGAGCTTAAGCTGGGATAAGCTCGATTTCTTTGATCACACTTGAGTCTAGGCACAGTGTTGCTTGTTGCATGTTCATGACTATGTGATTTGGTTGTTATGTGATATATCTGTTGCTGTGTGACTTTACCTTCTTAGTGCCTTCGTAGATGCCGCCTAGACGTAGGGGTAGAGGTAGAGGGCAGTTTCAGAAAGATTCTGAAGGTTAGAACGATGAGGAAGCGCAGCGTAGTGTTCCTCGTCGTGGACGCGGTAGACAGATTGATTTGTAGGTAGATGAGCTGGCAGCCCGAGTGGACGATATGGAACTGGTGATGGCGAGGTTTCAGCGGATGAATCCTCAGACGTTCAATGGTGATGAGCCTAGTTCCGATGCTGAGTCTTGGTTGGAGCATATTACCGGATTGTTCGACCGTGTCAGGTATGATGATGAGCGTAGGCTGAGTTTAGCTACGTTTCAGTTGAGGAGAAGTGCCGAGCGTTGGTGGAGAGGTGCTTCTAGGACTCTCGAGGAGACAGGTGTAGGGATTTCATGGAGTAGCTTCTGTACTGCCTTTCGTCAGGAGTACGTTCCGGAATCTTTTGTGAACGCGAGGGAGCGTGAGTTTGAAAATCTAGTTCAGGGAACTATGTCAGTGGGAGAGTATGCCCGGAGATTATCTTCTCTTCTTGGGTATGTTCCGCATGTTTCTGGTCGAGAGAAGGCGAAGAGGAACAAGTTCATGGAGGGGCTCAATGAAGAGTTGTATTCGTTTGTGTTGGCAGGTTCACCGGCGAGCTATGCATAAACGGTGGACAGGGCTATAGACATGAGGAAGGACTGCAGAATCGTCGGTCACGTGTTAGGCCACAGGGAGTGCAAAGTAGTTGTACCGTGGTTTCCGGGGTGCAACCTTCCCAGTCGGTGCAGTCGTCTCAGCCACCCCACCAGCAGGTAGCTCAGCAGCCCGGACACCAGAGGTTTAGGCCTTGTGGTCGTTAATTTAAGAAGAAGTCTGGTTCTAGTTCTTCTGGCTCGGGGAGTTCGAGCAGTGCTAGTATCTCCAAGGTGGAGTATTGTGGCCAGTGTGGTGGAAGGCACCCGACAGCGCAGTGTGTTGGTGTGCAGGGTTCGTGCAATGTCCGTGGTCAGTACGGACACTTTGCTAGAGTGTGTCCTTTGTCTGGTTCTCAGCATACCGCAGCTCCACCACAGGATCGAGGTGGATCGTCTAGAGGTCGTTCTTTTCTAGCCCAGCAGCAGAGGTTAGGGGAGCCTCAGTTTAGGCCGTTTCAGCAGCCTGGTCCTTCGCAGTTTGGACAGTCTTCCCATCCTCATTTTTCTGGACCTCAGTTGAGGAGTGATTACAGGTACTTGCTTTGTTTTTTATTTTCCTGCGCGTGTGTTGTTTGATACAGGAGCGTCACACTCGTTTATTTCTGATGCATTTGTGGTTGAGAATGGTTTGCATACCACATCTTTGTGTGATGTTGTATCTGTTGCGACTCCTGCCGGCGCGAGCTTGTTTTCCCAAGAGATTTTGTTGAATGGTTTCTTAGGTTTGGCGAGAGTGTGTTGGTAGCCAACCTGATCAGGCTAGTGATGTGGGATTTTGATTGTATCGTGGGAATGGACGTGTTGTCTAGCTATAGAGTCACTGTGGATTGTTTCCATGGCGTTGTGTGATTTAGGCCCCAGTCTTGCGAGAAATGGAATTTCTATGGGCAAGATTCCAGTCGAAGATTCCTTTAGTCTCTGCGATGGATATGTTTAGCCTGTTGTCGCTAGAAAATGCTGGTTTATGATCTATGTCTTAGATGCGTCTTCTTCTTCGAGCGTAGAGCTTAGTAGGGTTCCCGTGGCTCGACATTTCCCGGATGTGTTTCCTGAGGAGATTCCTGGTTTTCTTCCGAGGAGGGAGATAGACTTCAGCATTGAGTTGGTACCCGGTACAGCCCCGATTTCGAGAGCTCCATATCGTTTAGCGCCCGCTGAGTTTAGGGAGCTTAAGGTTCAGCTTAGTGATTTGCTGGAGAAGGGTTTCATTAGGCCTAGCATGTCCCCGTGGGGAGCGTCTATTTTGTTTGTCAAGAAGAAGGACGGGTCGATGAGGATGTGCATCGACTTTAGGCAGTTGAATAAGGCGACAGTGAAGAATAAGTATCCTTTGCCTCAGATCGATGACTTGTTTGATCAGCTTCAGGGTTCGGCTGTGTTTTCTAAGATCGATCTTCGTTCGGGGTACCATCAGTTGCGCATCAGTGAGCAGGATGTTGAGAAGACTGCATTTCGTACGAGGTATGGGCATTATGAGTTTCTAGTTATGCCTTTTGGGTTGACGAATGCTCCTGCTCATGGATTTGATGAATAGAGTCTTTAGAGAGTTCATCGATCAGTTTGTGATTGTGTTTATCGATGACATTTTGGTGTACTCTAAGACTCCGTGTGGTTCAGGAGGTTTGTGGTTGGTACAGATGCTTCTTTGAATGGATTGGGTTGTGTGTTGATACAGAATGGTCGAGTCATTGCGTATGCCTCTCGGCAGTTGAAGCCGCATGAGACTCGTTACCCAGTTCATTATTTGGAGTTAGCAGCAGTGGTTTTTGCTTTGAAGATTTGGCGCCACTACCTGTACGGTGAGCAGTTTGTGGTGTACTCCGACCACAAGAGTCTGCAGTATCTGTTTTCTCAGTCAGATTTGAATACGAGACAGCGTAGATGGATGCAGTTGCTTAAAGATTTTGATTGTGAGATCAAATATCAGCCTGGGAATTGTTTGTGAGTGATTAAAGATAAGCTCAGTTTATAATTTACGTAACATTTACAGCATTGTAGAAAAATCAGCGAAGGACCTGATATCTTGTTAAAAATAGTAAGGACATTCCCGCCCGTCAAACTAATGGCATGAATCACACTAACCGATGAATTCGCTGAAAAGCACTTTGGATCATGAGATGGATTCAGTGGTGACGAAAGCCAATTGCGGAAGTCTTTTGAATGGCAAGATTTACTTTTACCAAGCAATTATACATGCATTAACCCCAAATAATATCATAAATTCCATCCAACCGTCCTAGCAAATATCAAGAACTGTCTCGGTTTTACTAGTTTTTCTAAAAAGCAAGGCGAAATGGGCCATCCAATTCATGCATGTGTTGCCATTTTAGGTTTATGCTTGCTCGCAATTGGTGCCGATTCTGTCGGTCTACACCGTCGCCTTGCTGATGAGACAGTTTTTGATGTTATGAAGTTTGGTGCCAAAGCTGATAATAAAACTGATGATGCAATGGTGAGTTCATTATATAAACCAGAATTTAATATAAGGACAACTCAATACAATTTGCAAAACTAAACAAATGGAATTTGGAAGCAGAATACAATTGGGTGCAACCAAATTAATTATTTACGTAGACATACATGAAAATGATTTACATATTGCAGGCGATGATAAAGGCTTGGAACGCAGCGTGCAAGTCGAACATAGCAGCGAAACTAGTCATCCCGAGCGGAGACTTCGTCTCAGGACCAATCCTATTTCGGGGTCCATGCACGGCTCAACAATCTATCACAATTGAAATCCAAGGCAATTTGTATGCTTATGATGATATAAGTGAATTCTCCAATGGTGCCTGGATCATGCTTGCTGACATCAATGGTGTCGTCGTTAACGGCGGAGGGAGGATCAATGGCCGGGGAGACTCTGTGTGGGAGTTCATCGGCGGAACTAAGGATAGCCCCCCTCTTCCAGTTGTAAGTTATCATTTCAGTAAACTAAATATATAGAAACAGAACATGCATGTATATATATATATGATGTTGCTTTTATTCCGTAACATGTATGCAAACATTTGCAGTCTATGGTATTCGAGAAAGTCGAAAACGGCACAGTGTACAACCTCAACTTCGTGAATAGCATGGGCTTCCACGTGAAGGTGACAGATAGCAGCAATGTTGCCTTGTGGAACCTAACAATCACCGCCCCCGTTGGCAGTCCCAACACCGATGGCGTCCACTTGAGCAGCTCCGTAAACATCAATATTACAGATTCTGCCATCGGAACTGGAGACGACTGCATTTCGGTAGGCCACGGCACCGAAAACATCACCATCTCCGGGATCACTTGTGGCCCTGGACATGGCATCAGGTAATATTTATATAGATATTTTTCGACTTAATTTCGTTCTTCGGGTTCCATTTTATGTATACTTTACTGAAGTACATAATGTGTGTCTGCTCACTTTTTAATTTAGTATTGGAAGCCTTGGCAAACGTCCGGATGAAACAAACCTGAAAGGGGTCAGCATCACGAACTGCACGCTAACGGGGACGACAAACGGGGCTCGAATCAAGACATACCATAATTCCCAAGAAATGGAAGCTACCAACATTGTTTATAGAGATATTGTGATGAAGCAAGTAAAAAATCCAATCATTATCGACCAGCACTATGATTCCAAGAAGAAACCCCAGGTGAGTTAACTTGAGAACCCATTATGTTGTACCAAACACTACGTCTACCAAACACTACGTCTAGTTAACGCCTAATATATCGTATAATTATTGTGCATATATGCAGCAATCTAAGGTGAAGATAAGTAATGTCCAATTCAAAAACATAAAAGGAACCACGATTTCGCCTGTGGCGATATCTATCAACTGCAGCTTTGCAGTCCCTTGTGAAGGCATTGAGTTGACGAACATCGACTTAGTTCCCTATGGCTCAATTGGCCCTCTACATTCTGCATGTTCAAGCGCCAAAATCATCTCCACTGGGAACTTAAACCCTGCCAGTCCCACCGAGTGTGTATAGATTTTCAACAACTTGTTAGCAACTTTAGAGTGAAAGGGGATAAATATTGTTGCAAGAGAGTAGTGAAGAATTTTCCTTGTATAACTTTTGCTGTTACACATATGATGTATATATATATATATATATATATATGTTCTAAGAGAGTTTCCTTGTATAACTTTGTCTGTTACTACATATGTTATATATATATATATATATGTGTGTGTGTGTGTGTGTGTGTGTGTGTGTGTGTGTGTGTGTGTGTTGTACTTACTCGTCCGTGTGGGCTTTGATCCAGTCACATGTTAAGATAAAATATCCATCCCTTTGAATGAATATCTTAGAGTTTGATACCTATGAAGTATCTGTTAGAATTTTGGGACACTAATATAGTTAATTGAATTTATATGGTCATCAATTATTTAAGTCAAATATTATGTGATCTATTTTGAAATAAGGAATTTGACTTAAGGGCATAATTGTCATGAATATGTGGATACCAATGCAGAACTTCTAATTCAATGAGGAAAAATTAGAATGAGCTTACGGGTATAACTGCTACAAAGCAGTTATAACTGGAAAATCAAAACAAAAGCGGTTAAAAGGGTTATGGTCCCCAATGTAGAAATTAGAATCTCAATACTGTATCCTCATCAACAGAGAGAGAATAAGGAAAACAAAAGGAACTCTATATTTGGAAGATAAAAAACCGAAGGATGAATTATGGCTAAAGATTTAGATAAGCTTCCGTTTCAGGAATTAAATTATGGAATTAGTTTCCAACAATTGGTATCAGAGCCAGGCTTTTGTTCTTGATTTATACACAAGGCTGATCTTCAAAATGATATTTCTTTTGATTCTGTCAAGATTTAGAAGAGTATTTCTTGAATCAATATTCAAATTAAAGATTCAGATTCATAATCAAGTTTATTAAGTTTTGGTGCTCCTAAATTTAGTTTCAGAAGATGTAAGTTTCGGTTCATGTACAATTCGAGTGAAGCACATGTGGCAGGAGTGCAGTTTTGCACATGCGTAGAAATATTCTGCTTTAATTCATTTAATTGGCATACTATACAATATGCAGTTTTGCACTAAAGGCAGGAGTGCAGTTTTGCACATGCGGTAGAAATATTCTGATTTAATTCATTTAACTAGCATACTATACCAAATGTAGTTTTGCACTAAAGGCCGGAGTGCAGTTTTGCAGATGAGGTAGAAATATTCTGATTTAATTTATTTAATTGGCATACTATACTGTTAGGAAAGGATCAGATCTCACCAGGCACCTAAGGCCGAAGGGCCGTGAGATCTGATCAGTAAAGATCAGACAAATACACGAGCTTGCGGTAAGCTCTGGTCCTTGAAAACATAAGAGCATCGAGTACAGATCGGGATTGGCACTGAAATACCAAGCGGAAGTATCCCAAACTGAACCCTGATTTCATAAACAAAACATATTTGAAATACTGCTATGCTGAAAACCTGTTTTAAACAGATGCTATGCACATATGCGGAAAGCTTAAACTACTCAGCTGTTGTTTCTGGAAGTTCTGAAATCCTACGTCTCCCCTTCTTCCAATCTGGAAGGTTTTTTCTAGAAAACTTTGATTATACATCAGAATGTACAACCCACTCAGCTGGAACTTATTCATTGTCCAAAGTTGAACTCCTAGACTCTACACCCGCTCGCAGTTGTGTTCATCCAACTCTATGAACTTCTTTAATGTCTCTGTTCAAAGACTACATACACTAAGTTTAATGTCTTTGTGCAAGACTCTGTTTTGGTATTTTTGGGTTTGGTTCACTCAACTCAACAATTCAGCTTTTGTCTCTCAGATGTGAGTGAATCATGTGTGTGTGAGATATTACAGTGTTAGCTCACTTTCTCAAATAATAAATCTCACACACGGGAAGTTGCTCTCTGAGCTGATTGAGTTCTCCCATGGTGGTCGACTGTTTCACCTCTCTGTTTTTCTTCCCGTTCTCCATCATCCCTGTATGTCTTCTTCATCAGTTCTTCTTGTACAAAAAGCCTCTCACTCTGATATAGCCGTTGGACACACACTTCTATCTGTTGAACAGCTTCTGTAGCATTCTGACATTGTGTGTACCTTTCTCCCTTTGATTGTATATGGGTAGGTGTAGCTATTTAAAGCATTTTGTCTTCTTGTGAATTCCTATGACAAAACATCAGTTTGAATTTTCTTGTTCAAACTGATTCATCCGTCTGTTTTGATCCTTCAGATCTGATACGGACTCTTTTCGAATCTGTTTGTTTATCAGTTCAGAGCTGGTTCCTTTGTACTTCTCCAAAAGCTCCATGCAATTCAGCTCTGATCTGAACTGCTCAGCTCTGATCTGATTCTGATGCATCTTTGGCTCTGATCTGATATTCTTCTTGCTGTAAGTTGATCGCCTCTGCTGATCGTTCTGAGTTGTTCTTCTATAAGCTGATAAGCTCAGGAGTTGACTTCTATGCTCCAGTTAATCTCTGATCTGATTCGTCTACTGCTTCGCTTTTGTATGATCTGAAATGCTTATGAGCTGCTCTTGTTAGCTTTTGTCACAGCTTACTTGACCAACTTGGCCTATGCCTGATTACGATCTGTTGTTCCAGCTTTGGACGTCTCCGTTGCTGATCCAGCTTGTGTTTAAGTTGCTGATCCAGCATGTGAACTTCTCTGATCTGCTCTTGGCTTAATTTCTTCGTTTGAAAGCTGAGATCTGAAATCTCGTTGGCGTTTCGTCTGAGATCCGTGTTGTTATGCTTCCAGCTTATCTGCACACTTAGTAAATATATTAGAAACATAACAACAAGTTTTGTGTAACTCAAAACTCAGGTCTGGATCTGTTACACATATCACAACATATACAATATGCAGTTTTGCACTAAAGGCAGGAGTGTAGTTTTTCACATGCGGTAGAAATATTTTGATTTAATTCATTTAATTGGCATACTATACAATACTATTATTGTTGTTCATCATTTCTATTGGTTAAATTGAAATAAGATGTCACCAAAGTGACCTCTCTTATGTAGATTAACCATGACAGATTTTGAATGTAGTAAATGTGTATATTCATGCGATTATTGATCAACCTAAAGGAAGATTAATAGTTGGCCGAATTACATAATTACTTGTGATAATGAACTAGATTAACAGTTTTACGGTTCTTACATGAGAATAATAAATCAATCCAAAGAGAGGTTTGTTATTTTTCATGCATTATTGTTGGTGTTTGATTATTACAACAAGAGTATAACTTGCAATTAATTTTACTGTCCAAAGACTTGAACTTAATGGTGCATTAGATATCTTGAGATGGGATTTGCCAATTATTTTTTAATTTTATTGATAATTATGGTTTTGAGCATGTCATTTATAATTTTTGTTCTCTTTCAGCTCATGTTGCAAATATTTCTGCCAACCTAAATTCAGTTCCGGTTCTTAACGGTACTAACTTTAAGGACTGGAGAACATTCAGATAATTCTTAGATGCATGGATATGGACCTTGAAATTTGGACAGAGCAACCAGCTACTCCTACAACAACTAGTTCATCTGAAGAGAGAAATAGAATTGAGAAGTGGGATCGCTCTAACCGCATGAGTCTAATGATCATCAACCGTGCAACTCTAGAGGTGTTTAGGGGTGCAGTGTCTGAAGACACCACCAATGCCAAGTATTAACTTGCAGAAATTGAGAAGCGCTTTGCTAAAAGCGATAAGGCTGGAACAAGCTCTTTCTAAAGAGCTTGATTTCAATGAAGTATAAAGGCAAGGGAAACATAAGGGAGTACATCATGCAGTTGTCTCATCTTGCTTCGAAACTTAAGGCATTGAAACTTGATTTGCATGAGGATTTACTTGTGAATCTCATTCTGATTTTTCTACCAGTTCAATTCAAGCACTTTAAGTTCAGTTTTAACTGTCAGAAGGAAACGTGGAACTTGAATGAACTGATTTCTCATTGCGTTCAAGAGGAAGAGATTAAAGCAAGAGCAGACAGAAAGTGCTCATATGACAATGTTAGGATCAAAATACCGGGGTTGTTCATGAGTTCTGCCACAACTCATGTAGGCTCTCACGCAGCCTAAGTACCAACCCCGTGAGTTACGTACATTTTGAAATTTTAACTGTTTCAAAAACCAGCACGCAACAGGGAACCGGATCACGTATATGCAGAACCAGCTTAGCGCTAAACCATCACAGTGTATGATACTGGTTTCAGCTGGTAATTCTAACCAGCTCATTGAAAGAACGTGCAATCTGGTTATATACCTTCTTAAGCTGCAATAACTTAGTGTTCTTAAATTAAAGTGCACCGAGATACAAATTGAGTAATGAAGTTAAATCATACAGAAATAACTCAATCTGAACTATTATATTCGAAAGTTTTTAAACAGTTTTAAGCGTAATAAACAAACATGCAATGCGTATGTATGAATGTCGAAAGAAGTAAAGGAAATACGTTGTTCGGAGCAAATTCTCCTACATCTCCCCTTCTTCCACAATCGGAAAGGATTCTACTAGAATGTGAGACCTGATTATGTAATAAGAGATTAATTGTTGGAATTAATCGGATTTTAGAGATTTCTGGTGGTTCAGATCTCTATTTGGAAGTTTGGATTGTATTTTCAGGTCAGATTTCTCATTTTGAGCATTTCTGGAAATTTTAGAGTTTTCGAGTTTGTATCTGTTGGCAGATAAGCTGACGTCAGGTTTTTTGTTGCCCTACGCATTTGCTGACGTAAGCATTGCTGTTGAAGTATTGTTTGAGTTAGAGCTGTTGACAGCAAGTTCCTGTAGCGATCTGGTTGCGTTAGCGCTGGGATTTGATTTAGAGATCTGCTCGCATGTTTTGTGTTGAGCGTGTTACGATGTCGTTTAGATAAGTTGCAACGGCTTCGTTTTGGTGAACGCTTGCGAAAGAGATCTGTTGCCAGCAATCTATGTATTAAGCATTTAGCATTAGCGTGCTGTTGGAAGATATGATGACGTAAGCGGCGCGACGTTGTTTTGTATAGCGCATGTTACCTTGCGTTCGATTGCTGGTGTGAGCTTTGCACTGTTCCCGTGTCTGCCAGCAGCTTGCGATATTCGTGAGTGTCAGTGGATTTGATATTAGTTTTCTCATGTGTATTTAAGGAAGACTTGGTCTTCGATTTGAGATATCAGATCCCATACTTAGCGAAATATTATCTTGGTTGTCGACCTCTGTTCTTCGAACCCTAGTACTGTTCACTGTAGCTTTTCTCCGGCAATTCCCACCATTTCCGGCCGCCGTTTGGTACGTGCGAGGAAGCGTTGGACTCCTCTTGCGAAGCTCTATCATTGCATACCATTCTTGGAGGCTGTTGTTGGCTAGAGCAAGATCTCGAAGTTGCTGTCTTCGGCCGTGTGTTGCGTCGTTGAGGTAGAACTTCGAATTGTTGTTGAGATCTTAGTATTAGCCTTTGTTTAAGCTTCCTGTTTAGTTTTATGGGTTGAATTGTTGCTGGTTGAGCGTGGCTACCAGCCGTGAGCTTCTGATAGCATCCCTGAGAATTATGTTTCGTTGTTTAGCAGGTTTTTAACCAGATTTCTCGGGATTCCTTTGTGGTAATTGTTGAGCAGAATTGAGGTACGGATTTGAGCTTGATGTAGCTTGGAATTGGCGTGAGATTTAACGTGAGATTGCTGGGATTGTTCGGTGGATATAAATGCTGTGTTGGTAGCTGTTGCATCGTTTTATGCTAGCTTCTCTTGTTTTTTGCATACACGAATTTATTCACTTGCATTTCAGATCCCTTGTATTATATCTCGGCCGTTTGTGCCTTGTGTATTGCTGTTGTTTCTTACCAGGATGCGAGGGCGAGTGACAATACCGCACTCTCATCTCCCTGCTGGGATTTGTTAACCACCATGCGTCGAGTGGTTAACTACCACAGTTCATGGGCGAGGCAACGACAGGTCGAGTTGTTTGATGTATCTGGTATTTGGGTGGAGTGTCAAGGCGAGTGGCTCATTACCACACTTTGAACTCACCCCGTGGACACTGATTCGTTGCTAATCTCTTGGAGCTATGTTTGAGTTCCTTGGCTCCCTTGTTGGTCGTAGCCTCCAGTTGTTATCCGGTGTCTTATGCATAGCATCTGCATTTTATCTTATGCATTCTTTTAGCTATTTCTGTTGCTCTCCGTACTGGGGTTTGACCCCATGTCCCTCTGGGGCTTGGTTGTTTTTCTTGTTTGTGTTGTTTTCAGGAAACCCAGGTTTTACAGCTGGTCGTGGTTTTAACCCAGCTGGTGGTGCCCCAGGAGGTGGTTAGAGTATCCCGGTAGCGTATAGCGTACCTTATGTATCAGTATTGTTAGCCAGGGGATGTCCTGCGCTTTGTTGTTGTATCCAGTTGTTGGAGTCTGGTACATCTTGTCGTTGTTGCGATTGTTATGCTATACTGTCGTTTGTTTTGATAAACTGGGATATCTATTTTGAGTATCGCACTATTTTAAATTATATCGTTCTAAACCGTCAGGCCAAAACCGAAAATTTTACCCGCTTTTTAATAGCTTCCGCGTGTGTTTGTATGTTTTATCTCTGATATGAGCACGAGGCCTGACATTTTTGGTATCAGAGCTTAAGCTGGGATAAGCTCAATTTCTTTGATTTCACTCGAGTCTAGGCACAATGTTGTGTGTTTCATGTGCTTGACTATGTGACTACGTGCTGCATATTTCTGTGTTATATGCTATTGATGGTCCCTCTGATCCATGAACATCAAACCAACTGCTGAACATTTATAGTGAACCATCTGCTGAACATTTCTTCGATCTGAAATCTGCGTACTAGAGTAGAATTGTTAGAATAACAACAATAGGTTTTGTGTAATTCAAAACTTAATCAGGATCTGTCAAAACAGATCCATCAATCTCTCCCTTTTTGATTTACACAAAACCTTAAACAAACAATGCATGATCTAACAATTCTCTCCCTTTTTGTGGGAATCAAAAAGAGTTTGAATTTGCTGGACTTCCCGATTTAAAACAAAAACTCTCCCTACACTGTTTCAACAAAAACAACGAAACAGCAGGAGTTTTAACTTTGAAAAGCAAAAACAGCATTTGGGAAGCACCATATGCAACCTTATATGATTTTGAAAAACAGAAGCTGATGCATTTCTCAAAATTATAAATGACAGTGACGCCACTCTCCCTGTCTTTTATAACATGAGCTCAAATCATTTTTAAACTTCAAAATTTTGCATCAGCTGAAATCCGCAAAACAGAACATTTGAAAATATCAGAGCATATAAATATTTCAAATAACATGTGCTACTGAGTTGCTTAAAATCTATAAAGAACCAGTACAGAGAACAGCTCAGATTTTTCATTCTTCTATCTCGCCCCATGTGCTTGTCACTGAGCCTCGCTCCAAGTGATCTTACAGCACAACGAAAATAGAAGCTTGGCATCTGCCCGAGACTCGCGCATCCCGACAGTTCATCAAGTGAAAAACCGGTTCTACATTAAAATAGATTCTGGCCTTCACAAAAAAAAATTTCTCAAAACATTAAAAACATTTAAAACATAGCACATGTGTTTTTAAAATTAGTGCTCGTTCAAGAACAAGCCTGCTCTGATACCACTTGATGGTCCCTGGAAATAGGATTACAAGATCAGCAGCCGCGCTTTAGAAATACTTTAAGAAAATTTTCGCGCTGCTGATACAAACTTGAGCTACAATAGCTCGTTGTTCTTGAACGTTTAAAATCAAAGCTTGAGCACTGGAAACAGGATCTGGTATGATTTAAAAATCATGCGGAAAATACCAGAACTGAATCCTATATTTTAAAACCAACTCAAACAGATTTATGTAGAACATAAATCTGTTCGAGACTTGTGCTTGTGTGTGCTGCTGAAATGCGATGCTAAGTGCTGAATCTGTTTATGCGTGCGGTGCTGAACTGTAAACGTGTATGCGTGCTAAGTAAATATGCAATACTGAAAGCTTAAAGAACACGATACAGAACACAGCATATTTGTTTATGGAAGTTCGGATATCAACATCCTACATCTCCCCTTCTTCCACCTCGGAAGGATCCACTACTTCGTAACTGCACATCAGCCGCAACTGTGTGACTAACTACATACACAAGAGTTTAACGTCTTCATGCTTGGACGGGATCTGTGAACATATTTCAGTACTTGCGTCCTTTACTTTTGCAGGCTACTGTCGCTGTCGCCATTTTGAATAGAGCTCAGCAGTTGACATCCAGCTCTCGCAACTCTTCGTAAATTGTCAACTGCTTCGCTGCTTTCACAACGACTGGAAGCGTAGCAACAGCTGATACAAATAAGCTCTCGACTGGAAGTACTGTTGCTACCTGCTGAATCTTCGCGCCTGCTGATTATATCCATCGCAACATCTTTCTGCTGATTCTTGCGACTGGATGCTTTGCGTTGCGACTGGATGCACTGTAGCTTCGTCTGCTGAAATAACAACGCAAAGTCTTCCTGCTG
>KQ990624.1:3816-13937 GCA_001598015.1 Dorcoceras hygrometricum | reverse complement strand
TGTTATATGCTGTATCTGTTCTGTTTTGCTTGATCTTGTTGAGTGCTTTCGTAGATGCCGCCTAGACGTCGTGGTAGAGGTAGGGGGCAGTTTGAGGAATCGGCAGGGCAGAATGAGGATAGGCGTAGTGCTCGCAGTCATACTCGTGTTAGCGACTGTATCTGTTCTGTTTTGCTTGATCCTGCTGAGTGTTTTCGTAGATGCCGCGACGTCGTGGTAGAGGTATGGGGGTGTTTGAGGAATCAGCAGGACAGAATGAGGATAGGCGTAGTGCTCGCAGTCATACTCGTGTTAGCGACGAGGAGGAGGTTGAGGTTGCGGCACCTCCTGTGGAGAGGATGGATGTCGTGATAGCACGGTTTCAGAGGATGAACCATCCAGTCTTTAATGGTGACGAGTCCAGTGAGGATGCAGACTCATGGCTCCGGAATATCATCGTTATTTTCGATCAGGTGCAGTATGATGACGGTCTTCGGTTGAGCTTAGTGACTCTTTTTCTTATGAAGGCCGCAGAGCGCTGGTGGCGAGGCACTTCGAGTACTCTGGTGGAGACCGGAGTTGGGATCTCTTGGGATAGTTTCTGCACTACTTTCCGGCAGGAGTATGTACCCGAGTCCTATGTGAACGCCCGGGAGCGGGATTTCGATCATTTGGAGCAGGGCTCTATGACTGTTAGGGAGTATGCACGGCAGTTCTCTTCTTTGTTGGCATACGTTCCCCATGTTGTTGGCCGGGAGAGGGCCAAACGGACTAGATTTCTTGAGGGCTTGAATGAAGAGTTGTATCAGATGGTGCTTACTAGTAAGCCCAAGAGTTATGCTGAGGCCGTGGATGCTGCTATCGACATTGAGGAAGGTTTGCGCAGTCGTCGTGCTCGTAGGCAGCAGGCAGCGCCGGGTGGTCGTCCTGCTATTCAGGGAGCGCAGTCTTCTCAGTCCTCCCAGTCCGCCTATCAGCCTCAGCAGCAGCAGCCACAGGTGGCACAGCAGTCAAGCCGTCAGAGGTTCCGTCCCGTGGTCAGCAGTTCAAGAAGAAGTCGGGTTCTGGCTCTTCTGGTTCAGGCAGCTCGAGTAGCAGTGGATCTCGGGCTGAGTTTTGTGGCTTTTGTGGTGGAAAGCATCCGTCTACGCAGTGCGTTGGTGTGCAGGGTTCCTGCAACCTTTGTGGTCAGTACGGGCATTTTGCTAGAGTGTGTCCGTCAGCTGGATCACAGCATACCGCGGCCCAGCCTCAGGGTCGTGGAGGTCAGTCTAGGGGTCGTTCCCCTCAGTTGCAGCAGCCCCGGTTGGGTGAGACTCAGTTCAGGCCTTTCCAGCAGCCTGGACCTTCATGTTTTGGGCAGTCGCCTTAGCCTTTCTACTCTGGACCCCAGCATGCTCAAGTCAACGCCATCACTAGGGAGCAGGCGGAGGAGACACCGAGCTGGGTGATCGTGGGTACTTGCTTTGTTTTTGACTTTCCTGCGTGTGTGTTGTTTGACACCGGTGCATCGCATTCGTTCATTTCTGATTCGTTTGTTGTTGAGTCATGGTCTGTCCTAGTATCGAGCGAGTGGAGTATTTTTAGTTTGTTGTCCTTGGGGAATGCTGGTTTTCTGATCTACGCTTTGGATGCCTCTTCTTCTTCTCGTGTTCAGCTTAGCGACGTTCCTGTGGTGCGACACTTTACCGACGTGTTTCCGGAGGAGATTCCTAGTTTTCCTCCGAGGCGGGAGATTGAATTTAGCATAGAGCTGGTGCCTGGCACAGCTCCGATTTCTCGTGCTCTGTATCATCTGGTGCCTACGGAGTTGAGAGAACTCAAGGTGCAGTTAGATGATTTGCTGGAGAAAGGTTTTATCCGACCTAGTATGTCGCCGTGGGGAGCGCCCATATCATTTGTGAAGAAGAAGGATGGTTCAATGTGGATTGATTTTCGCCAGCTGAAAAAAGCGACAGTCAAGAATAAGTACCCGTTGTCGAGAATCGATGATCTGTTTGATCAGTTGCAAGGTTCTGCGGTGTATTCAAAGATTGATGTTCGTTTCGGGTACCATCATCTAAGAGTAAGGGATCAAGATGTCGCGAAGACTGCGTTTTGGACGAGGTACGGACACTTTGAGTTTTTGGTGATGCCGTTTGGGTTGACCAACGCGCCTGCAGTCTTTATGGATCTTATGAACCGAGTTTTCAGAGAGTTCGTAGACCAGTTTGTGATTGTTTTCATTGACGACATCTTGGTTTACTCTAAGACCCCGAGGGAGCACAAAGAGCACTTGGAAATTGTCCTGCAGAGGTTGAGAGAGCAGCAGTTGTACGCTAAATTCTCTAAGTTTGAGTTTTGGTTGGATCGCGTTGTATTTCTGGGTCATGTAATTTCAGCCGAGGGGATTTCTGTGGATCCCAGTAAGGTTGATGCTGTTCTGAACTGGGAGCGTCCCAGAAATGTTTCTGATCGCAGTTTCTTGGGTCTGGTTGGCTATTATCGTTGTTTCATTGAGGGATTCTCTAGTATAGCAAAGCCAATGACTCAATTGACCCAGAAGGACAAGCGGTTTGTGTGGTCTGAGCAGTTTGTGTCTGATCGCAGTTCTTGGGTCTGGCTGGCTATTATCGTTGTTTCATTGAGGGATTCTATAGTATAGCAAAGCCGAGGACTCAATTGACCCAGAAGGACAAGCGATTTGTTTGGTCTGAGCAGTGTGAGAATGCGTTTCAACTGCTCAAGGAGAAGTTGACTACTGCGCCTGTGTTGGCTTTGCCGTCCGGATCAGGTGGTTTCTTTGTTTGTTCTGACGCTTCGCTCAATGGATTGGGCTGTGTTTTGATGCAGAATGGTCGAGTCATTGCGTATTCCTCGTGGCAGTTGAAACCGCATGAGACTCGTTATCCAGTCCATGATTTGGAGTTAGCAGCGGTGGTCTTTGCGTTGAAGATCTGGCGTCACTACCTGTATGGCGAGCAGTTTGTGGTGTACTCCGACCACAAAAGTCTGACTTGAACATGAGACAGCGTCGGTGGATGGAGTTGCTGAAGGACTTTGATTGTGAAATCAAATACCATCCTGGGAAGTCGAACGTAGTGGCTGATGCTTTGAGCAGGAAGGCTAGTGAGATGCTTGCTTCGTTGTACATCTCCAAGGATCAAGAGCATCTTAACACTACTGGTTGGAGATTCTACCCGGCTGAGGATTGTGTTGTGGTTTCATCGTTCCAAGTAGAGCCGCAGATTTTTTCTAGCATTCGAGCAGCTCAAAGGACTGATCCTTCTATCCATGAGTTGAAATTGAAGGTCAGGGCTGGTGAACTTGAGGATTATTCTGTCTCGTCCGATGGTTGTTTGAGGTTTCATGGCAGGTTGGTTGTGCCTAACCTCATTGATTTGAAGGAGGAGATCCTTCGAGAAGCACACTGTAGCAGACATAGTGTTCATCCTGGTGCACGGAAGATGTACCATGCATTGAAGCCGCACTTCTGGTGGGCTGGCCTAAAGAGCGATGTTGCTGGTTTTGTCGCTCGTTGTTTGAATTGTCATATGGTAAAGGCCGAAAGGATGAGACCTGGTGGTCTGTTACAGAGTTTGGAAGTGCCTCAATGGAATTGGGAGCACATTGCTATGGATTTTGTGACGCGTCTGCCTCGTTCCAGCAGAGGATGCGATGCTATTTGGGTGGTTGTAGACCGTCTGTCGAAGTCTGCACATTTCATTCCCTATGGGATAACCTTCTTGATGGTCCCATAAATAGGATTAGTATATGTATAGGAGTTCAGAAGGGGGGGGGGAGGGGGTTGAATGAACTCCTAGGATTTTAAATTTTCGTTTAAAAGTTTTACTAGAACTGCTAAACTTAAGTTTGAGTTACCAGACTTAAGGATCTCAGTTTAATGCAAATCTCTCGGCTAACAAAAATAGTGCGGAAAGAAGCCTATCGATTTGTGAACAGACAAACAATAAATAACTTGCGGAATATAAAAGATAAGAGTCAGAAATTTGTTTCTGGAAGTTCGGATATAAATATCCTACGTCTCCCCTTCTTCTTCTTCGGAAGGTATCACTAGAAGATTTGATTTGTACAGGTCTTCTACACACACCCAGTCACCGAGCCTCGCTCAAAGTGAACTCCTAGTATCTCCACAACAATCCACGCAGACACAACTGCTGGTTTACAACACTTATCAATATTTTCAAACGGCTTTTAAAAGCACGTTTGTTACAGACTCAATAATGATAATAACAATGAATACAGTAATTTGATTGCTGTAAAATCCTCTGGTTTCTAAACAAAGAAACACGATTCAACAATGTGAACCAGAGGAAGACTCGAAGATTTTTCTATGAAGATTAACGGTTTTGTTCTTCGAGTGTTTGAGCTTTTGAAAGATAACTTCAATGTGTGAAAAGCTCTGGGAGTGTTTTGACAGCGTGACTGCAAGATATAAGAGTGAAGGATGGTTTCTTCATTCCAGCTTCTGCTATTTATAGTCTTCGTTCTCAACGGTCATTAAATAAATCCCGTTTGAATTTCTGTCAAATTTGTACATCGTAATTCCTGCTCCACCAAGAGGCAAGTCGCAGAATGTCAGAGAAAATTTGGCGTTGTTCCATATTTGTGCAAATGCCGTAAACCGCTCTCTGATACAGTGTACTAGTTACCAAGAATAATAATGATACTGTTCCCTCAATTAATGGCATATGTATGATTCAATCTTCGCCCTTGATTTCTTCTGATATGAACGTTTGAATCGATCCATTGATTTGCACAACAGCTGATGGCTTGAACAATTGAAAGAATACATCGGCTGATTACTTCATCGCCTGATAATATGCATTAGCTGATCGCTTGAAATATTTTACTTCAAAAAGTATCGGCTGGTCTAAGATCACTGTAGCTATCTGCTGGTTTTCCTTAGGAGATGTACTGCTGGTTATCACCATCGCAAAAACCATCGACTGAATCTTAGCGCGAAGGCAAAACGCTGTCGTATCCACTTATCCAAACGACATTGTTTAACTTCCACTAACATTAAGTTCTATCGACTGGTAAACAATCCACTGTAGCTATCTGCTGAATCTTCTGAAAAGATGTATCTGCTGAAATACCAGCGGGTGTGTATACGCAATCACCAACGGCTGAATTTTACCGTTAGTCCAGAACGCCGTCGTTTCATCATAAACAAACGCTGTCGTTTTGTCTTAAACAAACACTGTCGTTTTGCAATCCTTAACAAAACACGCTGATAATCTGTAACCGTATATCCTGCTCCACCAAATGGTAAATTGCACATCGTCAGAACCAGATTGTCGTTTTCCATATTTGTGCAATCACCGTATAACGTCCTCTGTAAGTTGTACTATTTACCCAAAATAGTACCGATCTTGTCTCCTTAATTCCAGGTAATTGTACGATTCTGTTATGGCCATCGATCTTTTCCAATTTGAGTATTTGATCGAATTTGAATCAATTCATTGTTTGTGCCTGAATACTTTCTATTGAGTATATCTTTCTCTCATGAAGACAATAGATAAACCATAGCTGATAGAGTATATATTATTGTCCTTTCTGAATACATTGAAATATCTGACCACTTGCAATCTTTGATAAACTGACGTCATCATATCTGTTAAATGTACTGTAGCGATATATGTTGAATATACTATCTGTTAAGAATGACGTCACAGTTTCGGATAACCATAATATGAGCATATCTGTTGATAGCAACTTTCGCTGTTATCTGTTAGACATATTGTCATGGTTATCAAAACACGAACACTATCTGTTTTCAGCAACCATGAGTGATATTGTTACGGTATCTGATGACAGCAACTATTAGTTATCTGTTGATCATATTGCAACGTATCTGACTAACAATGTGCGAATCTTTCTATTGACAGCAACTATAACTGATTCAATAACGAAGTCTGTTGGCAGATACAATCACTCTTAATGCACTTTCAACAGTAGGTATTTGGCCCGATAACCCGAATAACTAAACCAATAACTTAACTGTTCCAAACCCGAATCTGAACAACCCGATAACATCTCCGAAATATAAACTGATAACTATTGTCAGCACCTCTGATGTCCTTGAGATAGATTACTCGAAATTCATCGATAAGTCCAGTTTTTTTCTTATTTTTGTTATCACCAAAACTATAAATTTTATCCTAACAATTTCTCCCTTTTTGGTGATGACAAAACCTAGTAGCCGAGATAAAAGAATAGGCAAAACTAGCACAACGACTGCTGAAATCAAATTTCATTACTGAGAAAAACAAAATTAGTACAAAGGATTTGTACAACAATAATCCAATCCTCAATAGACTCAAAATCTTCTTCTTTTTATGATCCACTCCTGCTTCCTCTGCTTCTTTCTCTTCTTTCCCTTTCTCTATCCTCATTCCTCATTCTCTCCAGAATTGCTCTGTTTGCATTGTCAATATCTGCCTGTGTAGGCTCCGTTATTCTCACAGCATCACCAGTTCCTTCACTTTGATGAACAGGAGTATGTAGAGGGCGGCGGCTGCTGCTACTTTCCCCCTTTTTGTTATCACCACCCCGATTAATATATGCAACAAGCTCGCTCAGTTGGCTGGTAATAATATTCAGGGTCTGCTGTGCTTGAGCACTAAACTCCAATAAATCATGTCGAGTAGCCGCCACTTGCTCATCCAGAGAATTGATTCTAGCATTAAGCTCTTGGTGAGACTCCCTAACCATTGACAGAGACCTGGAAAAGTTTAGTGAACCAACTGATAGAAGTCTCCTAGAAGCACAAAATCCGACAATCTCCAGACAGATATCAGCCCATCTTTTCCTCAAAATTCTGAGGGGTTCACTCACAGCTGGGAAGAAGTCCACAAAAGAGCACTATTTAGATACTTCAGTACATACAACCGGCCTTGGGATCTTCACCCATTGATCACAAAATGGCTCAACAACCCACACCTCATCCACACGAATCATTGGTCTAAGCCAGCACATTGACGGAGTGTTGGTGTTTGTTCTGGCAATGATTGCACCACGGTCACGGGGGCTCCCTTCAACAATTTTGGAGCAACATGTCCTAGTCCATTTGAGACCGTGCGCTAGGGCCTGCTCCCTTAACTCTTCAAGAACAAATAAGTGAAGATCTGAAAGCATATCTATCACTTTTAGATCAACCGCCGAAGATCCTTTGCCGGGCACAAAATTTTTCTTCCATGATTCCAAAAACTTCCTCACCAAAACCTCTCTATATTTTAGCAAAATATACCTCTTTCTTCTAAGAGCTACGTGAGTTATCTCTGTCTCCCCCCAGATCAAAACTTGTTCTTATTTCCTGGATAAATCCTCGATATTAATGGTTGCCAACTTCTTGAAACTAAAAGAATGAAAGAATTGGTCAACCGCTTCTATGACCTGAGCACGCAAATTTACAAGTAGATCAATATCTGCACAAATCAAGAAATAATGCTCCTTGGCTGGATTGCCCTTCACTGGGTCTGTCTCCACCAGAATTTTCTTCCTTTATCGCCAGCAGGAATTTTAGGAAGATTGGAAAAATGCAGAGTCCTATCGTCAATGCCTGGGATCTTGATCGTTTTGCCCATCGTTATCTTGGTGACTTCCATGCCGGCAGAGGGCAATGAAATGTCGAGCGGAATAGATAACATGATATCCTCCAAGGACATAGCCCCATCTGCAGATGGTTCCTCAACAGAAAACTGTTCCTGCTGGTCTTCATCAACTGACTGTAACTGCACATTCCCAACGTCTGTTCCAAAAGCTGGTCTCTCAGCTTCTATCTCTTCATCAGTTAAAACATCCACTTGCTCTATATCCTCGTCTGTGTCACTAGCAGTGACAACTTGCCTCTCAGCATCAAACTGAGCCATTAAATCTTCATAAGGAAGATCGAACCAGTGTCTCTCTTCAGTTGTAGCAGCTGGTTGATCTCTATCAGCAGATGCATCAACTTCCTGATTTTATTCTGCTGGTCCCATGAGAGCAGTGTCTTCGATCACCTGCTTAATTATGAAATCCACATCATCAGCAGATGAGGGACTTGTTAGCTCAGCAGGAACCTCCACTACTGGTTCAAAAGACTCTCCAACACTTGTCTCAACATCAACTGATGGTTCTGCCACCTGCTCATCAATTTTCTCAGCAGTAGCATCAACATCAGTAGCAACTGCTTTTACACCATCAGTTTCACCAGCTGGTTGGTCAGAAATGTCCTCAGCAGCTGGTGCAACAGTAATTGGCTCAAACATTTGAATGGGCACGGCCTCTTGTGCCACTGCCACTATCTACAGATTATCTTTTTAAGAACTTGATTTCTTCCTCATCATCCTCTTCTTTTTAATCACTGGTGCTCCAACAGCAGCAACAGCTTGTCTTTTCTTAGAGGCATCCTTTGGCTTGGGTGCCCCAGCAGCTTCCTCTGCACCAACTTTATCATTAAGAGAGACAAATCGGTGCACAGTCTTCTCAGTAAGAATTTTGGAAGCAGGAAACTCTGAAGATTCGCCTAATTCCAGATTTGGAATATTCTCCAGCAGAAGACTTATTTGAACAGCGAAGCCCTTGGCTTGCTTAGACCCTGGAGTCACCATTTTCTTAAGAATGCTGAACAAAATACTGGCCCAGTTCATTCGTACTCCACAAACAACTGCGGTCACCATCGAAAACTTCTCTACTGTAATGGCATTGAAAGACCCTGCCTTCACGGAAATAGATTTCGCCATAATATCACAGAGAAGGCGAAACTCAATTTTCATTTGATTCTTCCTTCCTGACAGACTTACTGGCTCACCCGACAAAGAGACGATGCTCCTAGAATCACAAATTACATCCTTGGGAATCTCTGATAGATCTCCCAAACCATCTACAGGAAGGGCAAAGGATTTTTCAAAAAGGTTTTAATCGAACAAGGTACACAAATAAAATATTCACGCCAATGTATATAAAGTCACAGCTGGTTCAGTAAATGTAAGAACATTACTGCTGGTTTAATATATCGTTGAGGGTGGCAAGAGCTGGTCACAAATAAGCATCAACTGTATATATGTAACAACTGAGTGTGTCCAGTCATTACATATTCAGTTGACGTCACGCTTAACCATCCAGCTCATGGTTCCCCCTACGGCTGATAATTTCCAACGCGAGAGGCTTATTTCAGCTAAAGTCTTATCGTTCCCCCTGAACAAAAGACTTACAGCTGATTTAAGCAACAGCTGACAACCTGCAAAATGCGTTAGTGCACAAAACAATCAAGGCAGTTCAAGAAGACCTAAGATGTTTCTAAAATAAGAAAACTTAGCGTCTGGTAGAGGCTTTGTGAAGATAGCAGAACTTGCTGGTCAGTCGACACATGCTCCAGCCGGACATCCTTCTTTAGCACATGGTCTCTTATAAAATGATGCCTGATGTCAATAGACTTGGTTCTCAAATGCAGCACAGGATTTTGGGTGATCGCGATGGCACTGGTATTGTCACAGAGAATAGGCGCTTCAGAAGCATCAACTCCATAGTCTTTCAGCTGCTGGTAGAGGCTTTGTGAAGATAGCAGAACTTGCTGGTCAGTCGACACATGCTCCAGCCGGACGTCCTTCTTTAACACATGGTCTCTTATAAAATGATGCATGATGTCAATGTGCTTGGTTCTCGAATGCAGCACAGGGTTCTGTGTGATCGCTATCGCACTTGTGTTCTCACAGAGAATAGGAGCTTCGGAAGCATCAATGCCATAATCCTTCAATTGATGTTGAATCCAGAGGATTTGAGCGCAACAACTACCAGCAGCGAGGTACTCTGCTTCGGCTGTTGACGTGGCAATTGACGTCTGCTTCTTACTAAATCAGGAGATCAGTCGATCCCCTAAGAATTGACACGTTCCACTTGTGCTCCTGCAACCTGCATAATCTGCATCACTATAACCAATTAGTTGAAAGCCTGAGTCTTTGGGATACCAAAGACCCACGTTGGAAGTACCCTTGACGTCCATCTGAAAGACTTTGAACTCTTTATATGCAGCATATGCAAGGAACATGCGTATGGCCTCTAATCTTGCTACTGGTGCAAAGGTCTCGTCAAAGTCTATACCCTCCATTTGTCTAAAGCCTTGTGCAACCAGCCTAGCCTTATTTCTTGTTACTATGCCA
>KQ990623.1:26046-36807 GCA_001598015.1 Dorcoceras hygrometricum | reverse complement strand
AAAGCACTGATAGCAGATTGATTGAGAGCTGATAGCAGTGCAGATTAAGGAGTAGTCCAAACTAGAACAGTAAGGGGACGCCCAAGCTGGTATAGCATAGGACAACTTAGCTGGTACAGTGAGGGAACGCCCGAACTAATCCAGCTAAGGACAACCAGCTGGGAAGCAACCAGCTCGGAGACCAGCTGTGGAGAAAACCAGCTCAGCAACCAGCTGATAGAGACCAGCCCAGAGTTCAGCAACCAGCTCAGAGAACAGAGACCAGCTCAGAGAAAAGCAGTTTGAACACAAGTATTGTGGAGATTGTATTGTGAAGTTCAAACTGATCTGTTGTATTGTCAAATACGCTGTTCACAGAGCTCAGAAGTCAGCAATGGTTGCTGCAGCGCATTTAATGAAAAGGAGCTTAAAGTCAACAAAGCCTGTAAAAGCATTAAAAGCAAAAGGACACAAGGTAAAACTTTGTCAGAACTTTTCAGAAGCCTTTACAACGGCTACATCCTTGTGTCCAACGGATATAATTGCACAAGAGGCTTTATATATCAGGCGTAATGAAACAGAAGATGTATGCGCAAACAGAGAGAGCATAGTTGTGCGAAATCCAAACAGAAAATCAAGATACACACAACATTGAACCTGGGAAGACAATGAAAAACCAGCTCGAACTAGGAGCACTTCCCATGGTGCTAGAGATTTAATTATTGAGAGACTGTGCTTACACTGTAAACCTCACACACACACGTTCACTCACATTCGAGAGTTGAGTGAGATAGATCAGAGTGAATGTGATTCAATGCTCTCCATTGTAGTCTTTGTACAGAGACGTTAAACAAGTCTAGTTGTCTTTCGCACTGAGACGTTAAAGAAGTGTGTGTAGTCTTTGGACAGAGACGTTAAACAAGTCCTTGTACCCTTTCTCACTAAGGCTAAAAGAAGTGAAGTTAGTCACACGCAGCTTGCGGGCTGGTGTGCAGTGGTAGATGCTAGGAGTTCTTGCGGCTACGGGTCGTAGGAGTGGGTTGCAGCGAGTGTCGTTGTAAACAAAGTCTTCTAATGGATCCTTCCCGTGGAGGAAGAAGGGGATACGTAGGAGATTGAGCTCCGAACTTTCATAAACAAATTCAGCGTATGTTTTTTTACTGTTTTCAGTGTTTACATTCATACGCATCACATATTTGTTTATGTTGTTAAAACTGTTTATTTGGGCTTCGAACGATAGAGTGCAGTTTGAGTTATTTCCGCATGTTTTATTTTCATTACTCAATCTGTATCTCGGTGCACAAAGTATTCAAGAACACTGAGCTATTGCAGCTCAAGTTAAGTTAACCAGATCGTTCGGCTGAAGTGTCGAGCAGGTTCTAGTCATCCAGCTGGAACTGGCATGTTTAGCGCTCGCCTTGTATTGGGCTGGTTTCAACTTTCAGCTGAAACCAGCTTGATCTTTGCGAACCCGGCTTCAACTTCTGGCTGAACCCTGCGTCTTGTCATTTGATCTGGTTACACCCTCTAGTATTAGTTATTGATCGAATAACTAGTCATTGCACATTAATAGAGGGTCCATAAATCGATCCCAAACACAACCCCGATCTGGTCTATAGTACCCAGATCAGCACAGACCCCTCCACTGATCCAGCTTAGGTACACAGACACCACCGACCAGATCGCGCTCCACCCAGACCAGTCAGAGCATCTAGCACATCTCTAAGATGGTTCTGTAAGGATTGAAAAACCGGGGTGTGCGTGAGCTCTGCAACAACTCACATAGACTCTCACACAACCTAAACACCAATCATGTAAGTTACGTGCCTTTTAAAATGTTGGAATGAAAAGCCAGCACGCAACTAAAACCAGATCGCATAGATATAGAACTAGCTCAGTGCTAGACCAGCGCAATGCATGAGTCTGATTCTAACTGGTGTCTTCAACCAGCTTAATGAAAGAACGGGCGATCTGGTAGAGCAAAACCTTGAGCTGCAATAGCTCATGTTCTTGAAAGGTTTTGAGAATCGAGAAGTAGATCAGGTATGATAAAAAAATCATGCGCAAATAAACCTGAACTATCCTCTGTAAATTGAAAGCAATAAACTGGTTTTAAACATGTGTGCGTGCAGATGCAGAAAGCTGTAAATGCAGTAATTAAGGAAAACAAACACTGCGAATTTGTTTATGGAAGTTCGGAGCTGAATCTCCTACGTCTCCCCTTCTTCCTCAATTGGGAAGGATCCACTAGAAGACTTTGATTACAGCGATCCTTCGCTGCAACCCACTCCTACGACCATCAGCCGTAAGAACTCCTAGCAACACCACTGCACACCAGCTCGCAAGCTGCACGTGTCTAACTCCACTTCTTTAACGCCTCAGTGAGAAAGGCTACAGACTACTCTTTAACGCTTAGTGCGGAAAGAAAACTAGACTTGTTTAACGTCGCTGTCCAAAGACTACAATGAAGGTTTTCAATTTGATTCACTCAGCTAATCTATTTAGCTCTCTCAAATATATGTGAGTGAATCGTGTGTGAGAAATTACAGTGTAAGCTCACTCTCTCATATATTTCTTACACACTGGGAAGTACTTCCGTGAAAGCTGTTCTCTCTGTTTTCTTTCCTCTGTTTTTGATCTTCCTTTTTCGACCTTGTTACTGCACATTGTATTCTTCATATAAATAGCCCTGTGCAGATTTTGTCCGTTGGACACATCTTTCCAGCCATTGATAAGTCTTCTGAAAAGGTTCTGGCACGGTTGTACTTTGTGTCCTTTCACATTTAATACGTCTGCAGGCTTTATGACTTTGAGCTTTGTCCACATTTAATGTTGCAGCCTTTGTTGACTTTGAGTACGAGAATTGTGTACTTGATGTGGACAGGACAAAGCAAACCAGTTTGAACTAATACAATGCAACCTCCAAAATACTTGTGTTCAAAATGCTTTGTTCGTTTGAGCTGGTTTGTGATAGGATCAATATGGATCGAAAACAGGTCTTGGAGTTCATAGGGGGGGGGGTGAATGAACTCCTTGAGATTTTAAATTTTCAAAACCTTAAAACAATTTTTACAAGCGCCTCGCTTAACTTAAATCTGTGTTATCAGATTTAAGGTATCTCAGTCCAAAAGCTGATTTCTCGACTAACAGTAAATGTGCGGAAATAAGTCGATTAAGCAGTGAACAATGTAAATGCAAGTGTGTTCATAACTTACATCTGAAAGTTGTGTACTATGTACTACCCAAAATAGCTCTGACTTTGTCTTCTTAATTCCAGGCATTTGTACAATTCCGTTAGAAGTGTGTTCGTAACTTACATATGAAAGCTCTTTTTCGTTAAACAGTTCTTTCTCCCTTGAAGTAAATAGCTCTCTATATATATCATATCTGAGAAATATCGATGCTTGTGTATTCGTAACTATGTCACATCTCAATACATAGAGACATCTGAATGCTTGCAACATCTGAATACTTACAACATCTGAGTATAACAACTAAAATACTGTCCCGATATCTGAAAGCTCCGTTGCTTAAATAACCCGATATCTGAATAGTTCCCAAGTAATCACATCTGATTCCGAAGCAACTTTACTCAGAATCTGAATACACTCACTTCTGAAGTAATGACCTGATAATTGAATATTGATCTAAATACCAAAATCTGATTCCGTAGCCTTTTAATCAACATCTGAATACTCGATATGTGAACTACTGTCCTGAGAGCTGAATATACTTTTCTCCAACAACATAACTGATAACTGAAACGTCTGTTTGTCCAGATTGTTTCCTTAAATCCAGTTCTTGTCTTATTTTTGTTATCACCAAAACTTATAAATTTTATCTTAACAATTTCCCCATTTTTGGTGATGACAAAACTCAGCAGCCTTATGACTTATATAGAGAGGCAAAAATAAATTGCTTCAAATCTGCTAAAATTCATAAACGAAATATGTTGAGTACAAAATGTTTGTACAGCAAACTGGAAATACACAAACTGATTATTTTCCTCCAAACCAGTATTCAGCACTCCTCCTCTGACGTCCACCACCACTGCTGAAATATCGTTTTCTAGAATATCCACTTCTATCACCTCTACTACCACCAGAACCTCTGTCTTTATCATCCAGAGGAGGCTGAGGATGACTGCTACCACTTTCCCCCTTTTTGGCATCACCGTCTCGATTGATATAGTCAACAAGGTAACCGAGCTGGGTGGAAAGGTTAACATGATTTTCTTGTGCCTGCGCACAGAAATCTAGCAAAGCACTTCGAATTGTAGCAAGCCGCTCATCCAGTTCCTTAAATAATTCAGCTTTCTGCTCTTTGACCTCCTTCCGAACATCAGCAACATCTGTCGTTAAGAGCACTCCCTGAGTTCGAACGGCCTTCTTAAATTCATTCAACTGAACTGATAAAACATTGATCTCATTCCATACGTCCTGACGAACACTCTTGAGAACACCTCGAAACGTTTGATCTTGCTGAGTGAACGCGTCAGCAAATGCTGTCTCCAGGTGCTTGACCTGGGATAAGAGAATGTGCTCAAGATTTCCAATGCCGCGCTGGGTTCGTGCTTGTCTACCAGATAGCTGAGATATAGATTCACGGATCCGAGCAAATGATTTTGAGAAATTTGGTGGAGTGATAGCAGTAGTCGGTGGTAGAGTCGGAGCAACAACTGTCTCGGTATCAAGAGGAATGTCTTCTAAAGTGAAATGCACAGGGGTATCCACATGAACATCCATCAAATCATGACTGGAGGAAGAGCTTGAACTAGAATCTGATCCCTGATTATCATCCTGATCAAAAGCTGTACCTGTAGGAATAGAATCTGGTGCGACCTGTATAATCGGCTCTACAGTGTGAGACCTGAATTTGATTTAAGATTAATTGTTGTATTAATCGTATTTTTGAGTAGAGATCTGGTTGTGAGATCTGGTTTCATGGTGAGAGCTGGTCGATTTGGTGAAATCCAGTCGTAGCGTGTTTTGGTAGAGCGAGATTCCTAAACGCCGTCGTTTTAGTGAAATCTGGATGCGTTGTGTTAAGTGAAAGCTGGTAGCGTATTTGTGTCCAGCTGGTGTTTTATTTTGTTTGTTGAGGGCAAATGACAGCGTTTCGATAAGTTGGCGTGACGTCGTTTGGATGTTGCGACTGGTACCAGCTGCGAGGATTTGTTCGCGTGTGTGTCGACTGGTTGTCCAGCTGAGAGCAGATGTCAACGATGGTCAACTCTACTATAGCTTGCGTCTGGTTTCCTGTAGCTTGCGGCTGGTATTGAGCGAGGGTTATCGACCGGATTTGATGACGTAAGCTATGCGACGCCGTTTTATTAAGTTGGAACACAGCATTTTGATGCAACGTCTGGTATCAGCTTTTGAGTGTTATACAATCCAGCTTTTGGATTTGAGAACCAGTCGATGGTTGTAGAGCAACTGCTGGTTTTGGTCGGTGGACTTATTAACCAGATTTCAGCAGTCGCGAGATTTATTTAAGAAAGACTTGGTCTTTGATTTGAGATACCAGATCCCACACTTAGTAAAATTCTCCAAATTGTCGACCTCTGTTTCTCGAACCCTAGTATTGTTCACCGTTGATTTTATCCAGTGATTCCCATCGTTTCCGGCCACCGTTTTGGACGTTCAAGGTAGCGTTGGACTCCTCTCGAAGAGCTCTTTCGATTGATACCCTTCTGGGAGGCTGTAGTTGGCTAGAGCGAGATCGCGAAGTTGCTGATTTTGGCCGCGTGTTGGTGCGTGCAGGTAGAACTTCGAATTGTTGTTGAGATCTTAGTCTTAGCCTTCATTTTAGCTTCCTTCTAAGTTGTATGGGTTGGTCAGTTGCTGGTTTGAGTTGTAACTCCCAGCCGGTTTTGTGCTTGTGACCCGTGAGATTTATGCTTGTACGTTGTGTGTTCAGCAGGTTCCTAACCAGATCTCTCGGGCTCCTTGTTGTGGTAGTTATTGCACAGGATTTAGGTACGGATCTTGAGCTTGGAATTCAGCGTGGAACCTGGCTTGGACAAATTGCGAGATGGCTGTGTTTGGACGTCCGTGTGATGTTGTTTCTCTATGTGAGAGCTGTGTATGCTTACCGTGTGTAATTGCTGTGTTGCATATGGTTATATGTTTGTTGTTCCAGCATGTTGCATACACGCATTCCATTCAGCTATTGCAGCCTTTGTTCATTGTTTTTGCTATGTTTTCTTACCAGGATGTGAGGGCGAGCGGTGATTCCGCACTCTCATTTTCCCCTATGCGCCGAGTGGCTAGCTACCACAGTTCATAGGTTGGGTTGTTGACGCATCTGGTAAGGTGGGCGAGTAGGGGTGAGTGGGTAGCACCCACATGTCCTACACTCACCGTGGCCACATATTCCATTGCAGATTTCCGTTGAGATGTGCATTGAGTTCTTTGGCTCCATTTCTTGGTTGTAGCCTTCGGCTGTTGTCCCTAGTTTCATGCATAGCATCTGCATTTTATTCTTGCTGTTTACTGCTGTTTTATAGTTGCTCTCCGTACTGGGGTTTGACCCCATGTCCCTCTGGGGCTTGGTTGTTTTCCTTGTTGTGTTGTTTTCAGAAAACCCAAGTTTTACAGCTGATCGTGGTTTTAATCCAGCTGGTGGTGCCCCAGGAGGTGGTTAGAGTATCCCAGTTGCGTATAGCATATTTATATGTATCAGTTGAGTTAGCCAGGGGGTTGCCTGTGCTTCGTGGCTGTATCCGGTAGTTGGAGTCTGATACTTGTGGTTGTATGCTATACTGTTTTGTTATGGCTTGTAGCCATTTGTTGTTTTGTTGATTTTATAAACTGGGATTATATTTTGAGTATCGCATTATTTTAAATTATATTGTTTTAAACCGTCAGGCCAAAAGCGAAAATTTTGCCCGCTTTTTGATAGCTTCCGCATGTGTTTGCATGTTTTATCTCTGATATGAGCACGAGGCCTGAAATACAGTATCCGCAATAAGATCTGTGTCTCCCTGTACAAGTGGTTCTTGTGCCGTATGTTCAACTGAATCAGATGTACAAGTCAGGGTGTTCAGAAGAAATGAATTCCTTAGATCTTGGTGAAGGAGAGTAGTATACAGTCAGCTCATTGGAACCTGAAGAAGATTTCTGTACAGCTGAATGTGTAACAGAAGTTTCAAGAAAACTAACAAAACAATTCGTATCTCTACCCTGTTCTTCAGGCTGTTCAACACAATCATCCAAAAAGGTAGCAAAACTGTTGGCATGGAGACCACGCTGAAACAAACCTCGAAAACCAGTAGGAATTTCCTCAATATCTACCAGAGGGCCGATAATATCTCTGCAACGGTTTATTGCACTAACAGAGCGCAAACCTCCAATCAAGGAAAACTGTAACACTTCTAGACATACTCTGTGCCAACCCCAAGATTTAACAGCAGGCAGTGGAAGAGTACTAAAACGCTGAACTGGCTCAAAGAGAAGGAAAATTAGTGCTAGAGAGTTTAACTCAATTTGTTCAGGAAATTTCTCCCAAAGCTGAGAAATCGGGGTCTCACACTCGTATACCCATCTGTCATATCCAGCTTCCACCATCCAAGAACCTCCAACAAATCTCACAAGTCGAATCCAACATGTTGAAAAAATGGTTTTATGATTTCTGGGAATGTAGAAGCCACGATCATATACTCCTTCAAACAACATAGAGCAACACGGCCTTGTCCACTGTAGCGCGTGTGCTTGCTTTTGCATCCGCAATTCGTTCACAGCAGCATTATGAGCAATGGATAATAAGTTGATAATTTGAAGTGCCATTGCTGACCACGGTTGTCCAAAACTGAAATATGCTCTATGCGACTCCAAAAACTTCCGCAAGCAAAAGTTCTATATACTTAGCAACTATGTACAATCTCCGTTGAAGAGCAATCTGAACGGAGTCTGTCTCAGCCCAAGTTAAAACTTTCTCTTCTTTGACAGCAAAAGCTTTAAGAGATTTCAGAGCCGATAATCGTCGAAGACTGAAAGAATTAAAGAATGTAGAAACTTCATCTATCACTTGTTCCCTCAACTGTATAAGAAATTCAATATCGCCAAAAGTTAATTGAACCATCTCTTGGGCCGGATGCCCTTTAGCTACTCCTGCCTCGACAAGGGGTGCCTTCCCCTTATCAGTTAAAGCAATTTTAGGAAGGCTTGCCTTGTACAAGTCTCCATCTGCAACGCCTGGAATAGAGATGACATTGCTAAATTTTATTCTTGTAGGTTCTACAGCAAGCACAGATGGCAACAAGGCATCACCCGGAATCTGTTGTAAAAGATCCTCAATAGACATAGATTCCTCAGAGATCTCCACTGTTATATCTTCAGACCTTTGTTCCACTTGTTCCTCAATATCTGTTCCCGTTGCTATTTCCTCAGCAACCTTTGGTTCCACGACACCTGATTCCATTTGAGTGGTGTCTGCCAGAATTTTCTCAATAATAGTGTCCACATCATCAGCAGTAAGCTCCTTATCCTGTTGCTCTACAATCTTCTCAATGTCATCTACTCCAGTGATCTCTAGTTCAAACAACTTTGCGGTTTCAGCAGATGTGTCTAAAACGGGTTCCTCTACAGTTGGTTCATTCTCAACAGTTTCAGTTTCATCATCAGAACCTGGTCCCAATCTTAACTTCCTCTTCGGGGGTTGCTCTACAATCTTCTCAATGTCATCTACTCCAGTGATCTCTAGTTCAAACAACTTTGCGGTTTCAGCAGATGTGTCTAAAACGGGTTCCTCTACAATTGGTTCATTCTCAACAGTTTCAGTTTCATCATCAGAACCTGGTCCCAATCTTAACTTCCTCTTCGGGGCTTTGCGTTTTTGGCGCAGGAGGCACATAAAAAATTGGTGCAATGATTTGGAGTGGAGCAGCCTCTTGTGACACTGTCACAAGCGCTGAGTCCTTATCTACGATAGCAGCTTTCCCAACAAGCCTCTTTCTCTTCACAGCCGGTTCCACAACAGCAGCAACTGGTCTTTTCTTAGACACAGCCTTCTTCATGGGTGTTTTCTTCACTCGAGGCTCATCCTCCACGTCCTCAACAGCAATTTTGTTTTTGATAGCAATATACCTGCTGACAGTTTTGGCAGTCAAAATTTTGAGAAGAGGGAACTCCTTAGAATCACCAAACTCCAGGTCCGGTACATTCTTCAACAAAGTACAAATTTGTACCGCATATCCTTTGGCTTGCCTAGACCCAGGCGTTACCATGTCCTTGAAGATATTAAACAGTAATCTACCCCAATTGATTTGACTCCTCCATTGATATCAGACATCATCAAAAAGTGCTCATGAGTGACCGCATCGAAGGACCCAACCTTCACAGTAACCGATTTGGCCAGAATATCATTCAACAGCCTGAATTAAATCTTCATTTCCCGCTTCTTGCAGGAAGTGCTCAACTGTTCACCATTATAAGTGTAACGACCAGATCATTTAGAAGTCCACAATTAGAGAGATATGAGAATGAGGGATTACATTGCTATTACAATTCGATTCTTGAATATTTCTATCTATGCTATGATCAATCTTTATTTTATTATGGATTGATATTCAAATGTTAGAATGCAAGTACAGTAAGTATTTAGTGACTTCTGCAAACCAAGTAGATCCTTTATTTTAACTAAAATTCTCGGTTTCCATGCACATCTTTTGTTTTAAACAAGAAACAGGGCACGCTTCTTATAAAGTTTGGCATATTGATATAACGTGTTTGTTTTCCTTAGTCATTGTAAATCATATAAATAGAATCTTAATTTTATGATTATGTATGGTTTTAAAGAAAAGGGAGATGGCCTCGGCTGTTCTTCAAGAAAACCGTAAAGTTCATGCTCTGTTTTTGAAAGATGTTGAGTTACTGTATTTTGAGTTAAAGATGATTTAGAAAAGGTTTGGATGATGTTCTTCTAATGAATTCCTGAGTTTTCAATAATTCATTGGTCGAAGTAGCTTACAAGTAGCTTACTCGATCTTTTCCAGAAGTTTCATAAGATATGTCGAAGTCTTTAGAGGAAGGTAACCTTCGTAGTTCATGGTTATCTGTATATTAAGAACAAAAGCTGGTTCTTATACCACTGCTGATATTGCCTTGTCAAAAATATTCTAAGTACGAAATCAGCAGTTCCATTTTGTTGTTGAAATTCAGCAGATGCTTTGCTTTCGCAAATTCAGCAGATGCTTTGCTTTCGCAAATTCAGCAGATGCTTTGCTTTTGCAAATCCAGCAGATGTTTTATAAAATCAGCAGATGCGTTGGTTCCATAAAACTAGTAGCGACTGGTTGTAACGACTGGTTGTAACGACAGGTTGTAACGACTGGTTATAGCGACTGGTTTATATGAACGACATCTTTTCACTTCAAATTTGTCTAAAAGATCTCGCGACTGGATTCTTGCCTTGCGACTGATTCCTATTCGTTGCGACTGGTAATGTTCAACCAGCAGGTATTAGTCTTGCGACTGGTACTGTTCATCTCAGCTGTATACTGTTCATTCTTCGTTTTCTTCAATAGATAATGAAATTTCAGAATTTGATTCTCTTTTCAATTCTGAATCAGTTCAAATGAATCTTTCGACTTATACGACAGATTCAACTCGCTAAGTTATTCAGTTTTCATCTTCGCAAGCTTTATAAGGGAATTCTTTACAGTTCCAGAATATCATTTGAAAAGCAAAAACCAGTAACTCGAACAAAAGATAGAAAACAGTTTTTCACAAGAGAAAGAAAGAGCAGAACAATGTTTTATGAAATGTTTTAAGTTATGACAAT
>KQ990623.1:0-15995 GCA_001598015.1 Dorcoceras hygrometricum | reverse complement strand
CCATTAAGAAATGCACTCTTAACATCCATTTGAAAGACTTTGAAGTCTTTGTATGCAGCATATGCTAAGAACATGCGAATAGCTTCTAGTCTAGCCACAGGTGCAAAGGTCTCATCAAAAACTATTCCTTCCATTTGCCTAAATCCCTGAGCAACTAGTCTAGCTTTGTTTCTTGTTACTAGTCCATCTTCGTTTAGTTTATTCCTAAAGACCCATCTAGTTCCTATTACTAAATGATTAGAAGGTCTTGGTACAAGTTTCCAAACGTTGTTTCTCTTAAACTGATTAAGTTCTTCCTGCATAGCATCTATCCAGCTTGGGTCAGCTAAGGCTTCTTCTATCTGCTTAGGTTCTATATGCGATATGAATGCTGAATCAAAATGATCATGCATAATCTGGCCTCGTGTGTGAACATGTGAGTTAATGTTACCTATTACCTGCTCAGGTGGATGATTTCTATTTCACCGGAGATCAGATCCAATTGGATTTGCTCCTTGTTCCATTTGAATATCTGGCTGGATGGTAGCAACTGGATTATCTGGCATCAGTTGATGATTCGCGTTTCTGGATTGTGTTTCAGATTCCAGTTGTTATGATTGTGATTCCAGACTTGAGTTAGATTCATCTCTTCTATCAGATGTTGGTCTGGAGACCAATTGATGGGATGCACTCACATCTTGTGCATCAGATGTTGGTCGATGTGCTAAGACATCTGTTTGCGCAACATCTGTTTGAACAGCATCTTGAGCATTCGTCGCTTCAGCTCCAGCAGCTGGCACGCTTGGAGAGATCTGATCCTGTGTTGAGTCAACGTTAGTCAAATCGATGACTACTACCTGTCAGATCTTGTTGAGCATAGTCGTGCGGTGTGTCCTGTTTCAGATTCCAGTTGTTATGATTGTGATTCCAGACTTGAGTTAGATTCATCTCTTCTATCAGATGTTGGTCTGGAGACCAATTGATGGGATGCGCTCACATCTTGTGCATCAGATGTTGGTCGATGTGCTAAGACATCTGTTTGCGCAACATCTGTTTGAACAGCATCTTGAGCATTCGTCGCTTCAGCTCCAGCAGCTGGCACGCTTGGAGAGATCTGATCCTGTGTTGAGTCAACGTTAGTCAAATCGATGACTACTGGATTACCTGTCAGATCTTGTTGAGCATAGTCGTGCGGTGTGTCCAGCGCTGGTTGTATCTCTGCTGAGTATCTTTGTTGTGGCACGTCATCATCTGAGTCATCAAGACTTGTTGATTCCAGACGTGTGCTCAATTCGTTGAGGCTCACAGCTGAGTGAGATCTAAATCTTTTTTCATCAAATACAACATGTGCAGATTCTTCAACTGTCAGACTTCGATTGTTGAAAACTCGATAAGCTTTGCTTACAGCTGAATAACCTAAGAATATACCTGCATCAGATTTTGCATCAAAAGCTGTTAGGTGCTGCTTACCATTATTATGAATGAAGCATCTGCACCCAAAGACCCTGAAGTATGATATATCGGGTTTCTTGCCACTCCATATCTCATATGGGGTTTTTCCGTGCAACTTATTAATCATAGATCTGTTCTGAGTGTAGCAAGCTGTATTAACTGCTTCTACCCAGAATTTTTGCGAAATTCCGGAATAAGCAATCATAGATCTAGCAGCTTCTTTTAAAGTGTGATTTCTCCTCTCAGCCAGTCCGTTCTGCTGAGGAGTTCTAGCTGCTGAAAGCTCATGCTTTATCCCTAAGTCTTCCAGATAAGAAGTTAATTTTTTATTTAAAAACTCAGTACCACGATCACTTCTTATCCGGTTGACTGTACAAGATCTGTCATTTTGTAAACGTTTTCAAAGCCGAATAAGCTGTTCAGCGGTATCAGATTTTGCTTTTAAAAACAACACCCATTTACAATTTTGTAAAATCATCAACAACAAGGGTGTAGTTCGTTCCCCCTAAGCTCGTTACGGGAATAGGACAAAAAATATCCATATGTAAAATCTCTAAGCTTCGGGAAGAACGTTTACCGCCTTTCTTTTTAAAAGTAGATTTAATTTGTTTACCCAGCTGACATGCGGCACAGATCTTGTCCTTAGAAGAATTGATTTTGGGCATACCAGAAACCAGTTCATGCTGACTCAATTTGGCAAGCGTTTTAAAGTTTAGATGATTCATTCGCTGATGCCATAGCCAACTTTTGGAGGACTCAGCTGCAAGGAAGATCTGTTCATATCCCATTAGTTCTGACCAATTGATAATGTAGGTATTCCCCGATATTTTACCTACCAATACAGTCAAACCTTTTGGGCTCTTAACTGTGCAAGTGTGCTTTTGAAAGCTAACTGTGTAACCCTTGTCACACAGCTGACTTATGCTAATTAAATTATAGCACAGATTCTCAACAATTAAATATCAGATATTGAAATGTTACCATGGGTAAGCTTACCCTTATCCACAGTGTTACCATGTGAGTTATCACCAAAAATTATTTTCGATCCTTTGTGAGGTGTCACATCTGATAATAGCTTTGGGTTTCCAGTCATGTGTCGTGCACATCCACCATCCAGGTACCATATGATTGACTCATCTGCAGCGTTGTGCCTGTTATCCTGCAATCACGAAAACTAGTTTTGGTACCCAATTTTACTTGGGTCCAGATCGGATTACCCCTTTCGGGACCCATACTTGAATTACCTTAATAGTTTTCCCAGTATGAAAGTCCATAAGGGTGTTTGCAGAAGTATGGTGAGATCTGTTGACCTTTGGTTTGGTATTTTGACCATTCAGATCTCTTCAGGGCTGAACCTTTCTCCATTCAGATTTTACCTTCCTAGAACCACGTCTTTGTTGGTTCTGAACAAACGACTTGGATCCAGCTTTCGCCTTTTCCTTATCAAGTCTGTTCTTTAGCCAGCCATACTTAGAGTTCTCGGGTTTGACATAGCCAATACCAGCTTTCCCTTTCTGATTCAGTTGCCCCGAGATCTGGTCATCATACCGTACCGACTCACATGTATCATGTATCACACTAGCTTTGACAAAGTTCATCTTTTTGAACTTGTCATATGCCAGATTTGACTGAGTACAGTCTCTTCGGAGCTGCTTTCACCAGCGTTGAAACCTAAGCCAGTTCTATCATTTGCTGGCTTCTGAGTCTCACACAGCTTGTCTAGAGAGACAGAAGACTGGGTCCAGGAGCTCATTATCAGATTTAACTTTTTGATTTCAGATTCGAGCTCACAGGATCTTAATCTCAAAGATTCATTCTCAGTCTTCAGCTTACTCAACACGATTTGTAAACTGTCAGTTTCACCAAGTTGAATAGTTCTTGGTTCCACTGAACTATTTTTCAAATCTATGTTTTTAGCTTTGACTTCCTCGAATGTCTGAGAAAGCTTCTTGTACTCATGGACCATTTCATTTAGTGCAGTGATTAGGTCCTCCGTGTAAATTCGGTATTTGAGAAATCTAATACCTCGTCATCTGAAGATTGGTTAGCCATTAGGCAATGAACTTCCTCCTGTTCACCGTCGCTTGAAGAAGAACCGCTTGATGAGGAATCAGAATCTGAGTCCGCCCAGATTTTGGTGCTTTCTTTTGCAACAAGCACTTTTCTATCATTCTTTCGCTTGGGCCTTTTATCAGATCTTGTCCTCATCCTTCTCTCCTTTTATCTTTCCTTGGATCTTTCATCCTTCTTCTCATCCCTTCTGGGTCCGTCCTTCTTATTTGGTCTGTTACAGTCTGCAGCAAAATGACCTGGACGACCACAGTTGTAACAATTCATATCAGTAGATAAATTTTCAGATTTGTTATAATTAAAGGAAGGGTTTTGTAGATCTTCTCAAGTATTTCCCAAACTTCTTGACGAAGAGGGACATGACGTCGTTGCTCAGCTGGTCTGCAGCAACAAGCACTTTTCTATCATTCTTTCGATTGGGCCTTTTATCAGATCTTGTCCTCATCCTTCTCTCCTTTTATCTTTCCTTGGATCTTTCATCCTTCTTCTCATCCCTTCTGGGTCCGTCCTTCTTATTTGGTCTGTTACAGTCTGCAGCAAAATGACCTGGACGACCACAGTTGTAACAATTCATATCAGTAGATAAATTTTCAGATTTGTTATAATTAAAGGAAGGGTTTTGAGATCTTCTCAAGTATTTCCCAAACTTCTTGACGAAGAGGGACATGACGTCGTTGCTCAGCTGGTCTGCAGATTTGCTCGTGCTTGGAGAACACTGTTCAGATGTTGCGGAAAGAGCCTTGGTTGGTTGTGAAGTTGACGGTGCCTCAGATCTGGTCTCCAATTCAAATTCGTAAGCTTTGAGATTTGCAAATAGATCATGTAGTTCGAGCTTGTTGAGATCCTTAGATTCGCGCATGGCCATCGTCTTAACATCCCACTCCCTGGGTAATGCTCTCATCACTTTCAGTGCCAACTCCCGGTTGCTGTATTCTTTTCCCAGACTGGTTAGCTCAATCACCACAGCACTAAATCGCTCATCAAAATCTGCCATAGTTTCACCCTCACGCATCTTGATAGACTCGTACTTCTGCTGTGCAACAGTTAGCTTGTTCTCCTTTTTTTTATCATTTCCCTCACAGATTTGAATCAGCTTCTCCCAAATCTCCTTCGCTGTGGCACAGGTTTTGATTTTTGCTGAACATGTTTTTATCCAGCGTCTTATACAGAATATCTTTGGCCACATTGTCCAAGTTTGCTTTCTTTTTCTCCTCGTTAGTATACTCATGTATCCTCTTTTCTACATACTCAGGGTGCACCATCAGATGTCGCGAATGCTATGTTGATCTTCATTATTTTCATTGGTAATAACCGACCACATATCATCATCTTGGGCGGCCAAGCGTGATTCTAATCTTCCAATCATCGTATTCCTCCTTGGAAAACATAGGAATCTTGTTATGCGAGGTAGACATATTGAAATATATAAAGAGTAAACAATAAACTGTTCACTAACTGAGATGCGCAGGCTCTGATACCAATTGATAGGATCAATATGGATCGAAAACAGTTCTAGGAGTTCAGAAGGGGGGGGGGGTTGAATGAACTCCTTGAGATTTTAAATTTTCGAAACCTTAAAAACAATTTTACAAGCGCCTCGCTTAACTTAAATCTGTGTTACCAGATTTAAGGTATCTCAGTCCAAAAGCTGATTTCTCGACTAACAGTAAATGTGCGGAAATAAGTCGATTAACCATTGAACAGTGTAAATGCAAATACGATGCAAATAATTAAAAGTGCAAGGGTCAGAGTTTGTTTCTGGAAGTTCGGATATCAAATCCTACGTCTCCCCTTCTTCGTTTGCAGGAAGGTATCACTAGAAGAATTTGATGCACACAGCTTCTGTCTACACCAAGTCACCGAGCCACGCTCCAAGTGAACTCCTAGCTATCACCAATACACGCAGACGCAGCTGCTGTTTACAACTAGCTTGGTTTTTCTCAAATGGTTTCACGTAGCACGTTTGTTACAGACTCAAATTTGAATAATAAAATGAAGTACAATATATGAGTGCTGTAAATATTCTGGTTCTTATATCAACAAGAACTGTTTACAAAGGTAAACCAGAAGATATCTCGAAGGTAAAACTATAAAGGCTTGAACTTGAAAGTTCTTCGAGATTGTGATTCTGGGACTTGGGATATTTTCGATTGAATACTTTTTGAAATCCCAGAGTGAGGAAGAAAGCTTTTTCAAATTAAATCACTGAGAGCACAAAACAGACTGTGAGAGTGACGACCAAGAGCGCCTTCTTCATTTGAAACTTCAGCTATTTATACTCTTTGTCCACAACGGTCAGTAAAAGTAGCCAGTAAAATATTCTCCTTTGCATCGTGTCGTACCATGAAAGGTAAACTGCGCTCGTCAAGGCTAAATTGTCTCATATACCAAAATGGGCAAACATCGTATAAGTCACTCTGTGTACTATGTACCTTTACCCAAAATAGCTCCGACTTTGTCTCCTTAATTCCAGGAATTTGTACGATTCCGTTACAAGTGTGTTCGTAACTTACATCTGAAAGCTCTTTTCGTTAAACAGTTCTTTCTCCCTTGAAGTAAATAGCTCTCTATATGTATCATATATGAGAAAAATCGCTGCTTGTTTATTCATAACTATGTCACATCTCAATACATAGAGACATCTGAATGCTTGCAACATCTGAATACTTACGACTTCTGAATACTTGCAACATCTGAGTATAACAACTAAAATACTGTCCCGATATCTTAAAGCTCTGTTGCTTAAATAACCCGATATCTGAATAGTTCCCAAGTAATCACATCTGATTCCGAAGCAACTTTACTCAGAATCTGAATACACTCACTTCTGAAGTAATGACCTGATAATTGAATAACTGATCTAAATACCAGAATCTGATTCCGTAGACTTTTAATCAACATCTGAATACTCGATATGTGAACTACTGTCCTGAGAGATGAACATACTTTTCTCCAACAACGTAACTGATAACTGCAACATCTGTTTCTCCAGACAGTTCTTGTCTTATTTTAGTTATAACCAAAACTTATAAATTTTATCTTAACAGTTTGTCCAAGCTGGTTTGTCCTTAACCAGCTTGGTTCCAATCTGGTTTTCTCTGAGCTGGTTTGTCCTGAGCTGGTCGCTTCTCAATTAAGCTGCTCTTGATCTGCTCTTGCTCCAAGCTTGTGAACCAGCTTGGGTGTCCTCTGCGATCTGGTTGTCCTTTGCTGGATCAGCTCGAGCGTCCCCTCACTGTACCAGCTTGGATATCCTTTACTAGACCAGCTTGGGCGTCTCCTCACTGTTCTAGCTTGGACATCCTCTTAATCAGCTCTTGGTTCGATCTGCTACAGTGCTTTGTTCCAGCTTGCTGCTGAGATGCTACATTTGTCTTCATCCAGCTCGCTTATCTCTGTACCAGCTCGCTTCCGATTTGGTTTGCTGTGCACTTAGTATAATCGTTAGTAAAATAATAGCAGTTTTGTGTTAATCAAAATTAATATTCTGATCTGTAATCACAGATCCAACAGGGTCTAGCTTGCACATACACAGGAAAACCCAAAGATGCTCACCTCGAAGCTGGTGTCCCCAAAACCAGCTCCTGACAGGAACCAGACCAGCAAATCAATGCAGTCCAGCTCAGAGCTAATCTACCCAACCAGCTTACATCAAAACTGGGCTTGGTTAAAACCTCAACCCCACCAGCAGACCTCTAAGCTGGTACCGATTTACGTTGGACTTAGAACAGTTTACCTTAACCAGCTCCGATTATCATTGCTTAAAACCATGCTTCTAACCAAAGATAATCTACACTGAAACTCAAACAGCTAATAAAATCAGGTTGATATGAGAACTTGGACCAGCACGCATCAAAGATGGTCTCTCCTTACCAGCAGCTTACCAAGATGAATATATTCTTAGGGTTAACCATTACCCAGATCTGGTAACTTGTTAATTACCATCTAATAATTTCCAGTCATCATATTCTCCCAAACTAAGAATGGATTTCGTCCTCGAAATCAAACCACAGCCACAAACCAAAATTGAAGGAATACCAGAAAACATCTAAGGCTGAAATATACAACCAACCAACACTCTTCCAGAAGTCACTATCAAGAGTACAAAGCACTCAAAACACCAGCAAGCAAGCAAATGATTACCTGAGTCAATACTGTGCAAAATAAAACAGATGAGGCCACTCCTATCTCATATTATCTTCCACTTCCCAGGTAGCCTCTTCTCCACCGTGCTTGCTCCACTGAACCATTACCAATGGAATGGTCTTGTTTCTCAATTGCTTCTCCTTCCTATCCATAATCTGTAGTGAATACTCAACATAGCTCAAAGTTTGATCCAGCTCAACTTCATCGACCCCCTTAACACATGGGAAGGATCTGACTCATATTTCCTCAACATTGAAACATGAAACACGTCATGCATCGCTGCTAACTCAGCAGGCAGCTGCAAATGAAACGCCAAAGATCCAATCCTTTCAATAATCTCAAACGATCCAGTGAATCTTGGAGCTAATTTCCCCTTGATCCTAAATCTCATCACAAGCTTGAAAGGAGAAACTTTCATAAATACTTGATCACCAACCAGAAACTCTAAAGGCCTAAGACTTCTGTTAGCATAGTTAGCTTGACGATCTTGGGAAGCCTTCATTCTACTCCGAATCTATTCAACCTGACCCTTCATATGCTGCACAAACTCAGGAATAGACAGACTGTTTCTCTCCAATCTTCTATCCAACAATTGGCGACCTGCACTTTCTACCGTACAAAGCTTCGAATGGTTCTACTCCGAATCTATTCAACCTGACCCTTCATATGCTGCACAAACTCAGGAATAGACAACTGTTTCTCTCCATCTTCTATCCAACAATTGGCGACCTGCACTTTCTACCGTACAAAGCTTCGAATGGTGCATCCCGATAGTCACTTGGTAGCTGTTATTATAAGAAAATTCCACCATGGACAAAGAATCTTGCCAGCCACCACTAAAATCCATGATAGCAGCTCGCAGCATGTCCTCTAAAGTTTGTATGGTTCTCTCGGATTGGCCATCTGTCTGAGGATGATATGCTGTACTCATAGCCAATCTCGAACCCGTTACTGCTTGCAAACTCTTCCAAAACCTAGAATTAAACCTTGGATCCCTATCAGACACTATCAAAACCGGCACTCCATGCAGTCTAACCACATGTTCAATTTACAATCTCGCCATATTTCTCATATAACATCTTATATCATAGAGAATGAAGTGGGCTGACTTCAAAAGTCTATCAATCATTACCCAAATTGTATCACAACCCCTGCTAGATCGAGGTAGATGGGTCACAAAATCCATTGCAATGTGCTCCCAATTCCATTGAGGTCTTCTAAACTCTACAGCAATCCTCCAGGTCTCATCCTCTCAGCCTTGACCTATTGACAATTTAAGCATATTGCCACAAATCCAGGTATATCACTCCTCATGCCTTCCCACCAATAGTGAGCCTTCAAGGCATGGTACATCTTATTCTCGCCCGGATATATACTGTAACGACTACAATGGGCTTCGCTCAAGATATTCTCCTTCAGGTCTATAAAATTTGGAACCACTAATCTACCACGAAATCTCAGACATCCATCAGAAGCAACGGAAAAATCATCTGACTGGCCATTCTGGGCTTTAATCTTCAGCTCATGGATGTATGAGTCAGTCCTTTGTGCTATCCTAATGTCAGCTACAAGCTGTGGTTCGACCTGAAAAGAAGAAACTACAAAATACTCATTATTAGACTGAAAATGCCATACAGAAGTCCCCAAATGCTCATGGACCTTCGATATACTCAAAGATGTTAGCATTGCTGGTTGAGCCTTTCTACTCAAAGCATCGGCCACAAAGTTCATGCGTCCAGGCTGATGTTGAATCTCACAGTCAAAATCCTTGAGCAATGCCATCCAATGACGCTGCCTCATGTTCAGATCTGACCGAGTGAAGATGTACATCAAGCTATGGTGGTCAGTGTACACCACACACTGCTCAGCATACATGTAATGACGCCAAATCTTCAAGGCAAAAATTATGGCTGCTAACTCTAAGTCGTGAACGGAGTATCTGGTCTCATGGGGTTTCAACTGTCGAGACGCATAAGCTATCACCCTCCTGTTCTGCATCAGCACACAACCTAAACCACTCAGAGAAGCATCGGAAACACACCACAAAACCTCCACTCGAAGGTAAATTCAACACAAGAGCAGTAGTCAACTTCTCCTTAAACAAAAGGAAACTAGACTCACACTCGTCTGTCCAGATAAATCTCCTATCTTTTTGGGTCAACTGCATCATCGGCCTGGCTATAGAAAAAAGTCCCTCAATGAGATGCCTATAGTAACCAGCCAAACCCAAGAAACTATGGATCTCCGAAATATTCCTGGGTCGCTCCCAGTTAAGAACTGCTTCAACCTTGCTAGGATCCACTGAAATACCTTGTGCAGAGGTGAATGACCCAAAAAAATCACCCTGTCCAACCAAAATTCACACTTAGTGAACTTTGCATACAACTGCAAGTCCATCAGTGTCTCCAACACTAGTCTCAGATGCTCCTTATGCTCCCTATAGTTCCTCGAGTACACAAGAATGTTGTCGATAAATACAATCACGAAGTGTTAAATATACTCACTGAAGACGTGATTCATCAAATCCATGAATACAACAGGGGCATTCGTCAATCCAAACGGTAGCACAAGGAGTTCATAATGCCCGTATCTAGTTCGGAACGCCGTCTTTGCTACATCAGCTTCTCTAACTCACAATTGGTGATACCCGGATCGCTGATAAATCTTATTGTATACTGGTGAACCCTACAACTGATCGAACAGATCGTCAATCCTCGACAACGGATACTTATTCTTCGTTGTCGCTTTGTTCAGCTGCCGAAAGTCAACACACATTCTCATAGACCATAGTTCTTCTTCACAAAGTGTTGGGATCAAAAAATCACCCAAAACCTACTTGCGTGCAATAAAGACAGCACGCAAAAAGGGTGAAAATCGGATCGTGCTAAGCTGGTACCAGCTCGCAGCAGCACTGCTAGCTGGTCTCACGATCTGGTCTGTTAAATCTTGAGCTGTAATAGCTCATGTTCTTGAAAGATTTTGAGCATCGAGAAACAGATTGGGTATGAAATAAATTCATACGGAAACGACCCAAACTGAACTCTGAAAATTGAAAGCTTAATGAACAGGTTTTAAAAACATGCGATGAGTATGCAGAAACTAAGTGCAGAAAGCTGTAACTAAAAATTGTACGCTGTGGATTTATTTATGGAAGTTCGGAGATGAATCTCCTATGTCTCCCCATATTCCTCAATCGAGAAGGATTCCACTAGAAGACTTTGATTACAACGACCCTCGCTGCAACCCACTCCTATGACCAGCAGCCGCAAGAACTCCTAGCATCTATCACTGCACACTAAGCCCGCAAGCTGTGTGTCTAACATCACTTCTTTACTGCCTCAGTGAGAAAGGCTACGGACACTTTTAACGTCTCAGTGTGAAAGAAAACAATGAATGTTTGTATTTGTGATTCACTCAACTATCTGTTAAGCTCACTGCTCTCATATGTGAGTGAATTTGTGTGTGAGAAATATACAGTGTAAGCTCACTATCTCTTGTTTTCTAACACATTGGGAAGTACTTCTACAAAGATGATATATTCTTGTTTCCTCCCCTGTTTTTTTTTTTGATCTTTTTCACCATCACCTTACTGCTCATCGTCTTCTTCATATAAATAGCCATGTGCAGATTTTGCCCGTTGGACACATCTTTTCAGCCGTTGATAAGTCTTCTGAAAAGGTTCTGGCATGATTGTACTTTGTGTCCTTTCACATTTAATGCGCTGCAGCCTTTATGACTTTGAGCTATGTCCACATTTAATGTTGCAGCCAATGCTGAATTTGAGTACTAGAATTGTATACTTGACGTGGACAGGACCGAGCAAATCAGTTTGAACTAATACAATGCAATCTGCACAATACTTGTGTTCAAAATGCTTTGTCGTCTGAGCTGGTTTGTCCCTGAGCTGGTCGCTTCTCAACTAAGCTGCTCTTGATCTTATCCGCACCTCGTAACTCAGATCTTTCTACACTGTTTGTACTTCAATGCTGATCTGAACCTGCTCTTGCTCCAAGATGATGAACCAGCTTGGGTGTCCTCTGCGATCTGGTTATCCTGTGCTGGACTAGCTCGGGCATCCCCTCACTGTATCAGCTTGGATATCCTCTACTAGACCAGCTTGGGCGTCCCCTCACTGTTCTAATTTGGACATCTTCTTAATCTGCTCTTGGTTCGATCTGCTACAGTGCTTTGTTCCAGCTCGCTGCTGAGCTGCTACATTTCTCTTCATCCAGTTCGCTTCTATCTTTATACCAGCTCGCTTCCGTTGCAGGTTCATAATCCGGCTGGGAAACCAAGTATGAGATTTTTTAAGGTTCGGGATGAACTTGCATATTTTCGCATGAGACCAGTGCGACCCCCTCCGAAATGGTCCAACGAGTAAAACTCACGATTATGTCGTGATATAAGCCGCTTTTTGGCCAAATTCCTTCATTTAGGCCTCCGAGTTATTGCTATTTATGGAAAGTTTTGAAACTTCTATAAATTCTCGTACTGCACTCTTAGTACAAATCGTCAGTAAATAAGTAACAGATTTTGTGTTAATCAAACTAAGATTCTGATCTGTAAAAACAGATCCAACAATCGCCCCTTTTTGATTTACACAAAGTCTGAATAAACATATGCACATATGTTTATGCTTGAAAATATTTCTCCCCATTTTTGTGGGAATCAAAAAGAGTTTGAAATCTTGTCTCCCCCTCAATATTTAAAACAAAGCTCCCCCTAACCAGCACGAGGATTTATTTTTGAAAAGAAAATAGTTTTAGTGAGACAGTTTGTTGAAAACCAATGCATGTATGAGATTTGAAAAACAGAATATGTGCCACTGAAAAATCTCATCTATTTAGACCAAAGGAGTAATAGAGAATTCAATCTACATAATCTCTTCCATTTTTCCCTAAGTTTTAGCCTCGTCAAACCTAGAGATCTTGGCGTCCATAGATCTAGCGCAATCTGTCAGCTTGTCGGAACAGATATTTCTGCACTTCCCTTTCGAGAAAACTTCTCTGCAATTCAATAAACATTACTCTCCCTATCTTTATAAAATGAGTTTTTGAAAAATCTTAAAATGATTTTGTAGCACAGAGAGACTATCAGAGCCGAAGACATTTTAAAACCTTAAAAATTTTCAATTTAAAATGCTCTTTCAAGAACCATCTGCTCTGTTACCAATTGTTGGGATCGAAAAATCACCCAAAACCTACTTGCGTGCAATAAAGACAGCATGCAAAAGGGGTGAAAATCGGATCGTGCTAAGCTGGTAACAGCTCGCAGCAGCGTTGCTAGCTGGTCGCACGATCTGGTCTATTAAATCTCAAGCTGCAATAGCTCATATTCTTGAAAGGTTTTGAGCACTGAGAAACAGATTGGGTATGAAATAAATTCATGCGGAAACGACCCAAACTGAACTCTGAAAATTGAAAGCCTAATGAACAGGTTTTAAAAACATGCGATGAGTATGCAGAAAATAAGTGCAGAAAGCTGTAACTAAAAATTGTACGCTGCGGATTTTTTTATGGAAGTTCGGAGATGAATCTCCTATGTCTCCCCTTCTTCCTCAATCAGGAAAGATTCCACTAGAAGACTTTGATTACAACGACCCTCGCTGCAACCCACTCCTACGACCAGCAGCCGCAAGAACTCCTAGCATCTACCACTGCACACTAAGTGAGTGAATCTGTGTGTGAGAAATATACAGTGTAAGCTCACTCTCTCTTGTTTTCTCACACACTGGGAAGTGCTTCTACAAAGCTGATATATTCTTGTTTCCTCCCCTGTTGTTTTTTTTTTATCTTTTTCACCACAACCTTACTGCTCATCGTCTTCTTCATATAAATAGCCATGTGCAGATTTTGCCCGTTGGACACATCTTTCCAGCCGTTGATAAGTCTTCTGAAAAGGTTCTGACATGGTTGTACTTTGTGTCCTTTCACATTTAATGCGTCTACAGGATTTATGACTTTGATCTCTGTCCACATTTAATGTTGCAGCCATTGCTGACTTTGAGTACGGGAATTGTATACTTGATGTGGACAGAACAGAGCAAATCAGTTTGAACTAATACAATGCAATCTTCACAATACTTGTGTTCAAACTGCTTTGTTCGTCTGAGCTGGTTTGTCGCTGAGCTGACCTTACTGCTCATCGTCTTCTTCATATAAATAGCCATGTGCAGATTTTTCCCGTTGGACACATCTTTCCAGCCGTTGATAAGTCTTCTGAAAAGGTTCTGACATGGTTGTACTTTGTGTCCTTTCACATTTAATGCGTCTACAGGATTTATGACTTTGATCTCTGTCCACATTTAATGTTGCAGCCATTTCTGACTTTGAGTACGGGAATTGTATACTTGATGTGGACAGAACAGAGCAAATCAGTTTGAACTAATACAATGAAATCTTCACAATACTTGTGTTCAAACTGCTTTGTTCGTCTGAGCTGGTTTGTCGCTGAGCTGGTTGCTTCTCAACTAAGCTGATCTTGATCTTATCTGCACCTCGTAACTCAGCTCTTTCTACACTGTTCTGTACTTCAATGCTGATCTAAACCTGCTTTTGCTCCACGCTGGTGAACCAGCTTGGGTGTCCTCTACAATCTGGTTTTCCTGTGCTGGACCAGCTCGGGCATCCCCTGACTGTATTAGCTTGGATATCCTCTACTAGACCAGCTTGGGCGCCCCTTCACTGTTCTAATTTGGACATCTTCTTAATCTGCTCTTGGTTCGATCTGCTACAGTGTTTCGTTCCAGCTCGCTGCTGAGCTGCTACATTTCTCTTCATCTAGCATGCTTCTATCTCTGTACCAGCTCGCTTCCGTTGCAGATTCATAATCCGGCTGGGAAACCAAGTATGAGATTTTGCAAGGTTCGTGATGAACTGCATATTTTCGCATGAGACCAGTGCAACCCCCTCCGAAACGGTCCAACAAGTAAAACTCACGACTATGTCGTGATATAAGCCGCTTTTTGGCCAAATTCCTTCTTTAGCCTTTGAAATCGCGTTATTGCTATTTATGGAAAGTTTTGAAACTTCTATAAATTCTCGTACTTCACTCTTAGTACAAATCTTCAGTAAATAAATAACAGATTTTGTGTTAATCAAACTAAGATTCTGATCTGTAAAAACAGATCCAACAATCTCCGCTTTTTGATTTACACAAATCTGAATAAACATATTCACATATGTTTATGCTTGAAAATATTTCTCCCCCTTTTTGTGAGAATCAAAAGGAGTTTGAAATCTTGTCTCCCCCTCAATATTTAAAACAAAGCTCCCCCTAACCAGCACGAGGATTTATTTTCGAAAAGAAAATAGGTTTAGTGAGACAGTTTGTTGAAAACCAATGCATGTATGAGATTTGAAAAACAGAATCTGTGCCACTGAAAAATCTCATCTATTTAGACCAGAGGAGTAATAGAGAATTCAATCTACATAATCTCTTCCATTTTTCCCTAAGTTTTTGTTAGAGTAGATGCCCAACTAGCCAACTTGTGGCGTGTGGGTTTATAGACTCTTGTATATGACAATCTTTATATATGATATTCGCATTTATTTATATGGCATTCTTTACTTTCATTATGTGTGTAATGATTAATAATTGCATTGAGTAAAGACCTAGAATACACTAAAGTGTATGTTAGATGTGATAGTGGGTATGACGTCTATCATGAAACACATCTAATAGTCACTGTGTATTCTGAACATGTTCCTAGTCGATTGGGCCGTCAAAATGAGGATAAGGCCGCCCGAGTTCGAGACTAGTATCTGCGATGCGAAGTACCATGTTTCATTGGTAGGGAGCATTGTGATGTTCTGAGCATGCAGATAGATAGTGACCTGGTGATCTATCGAACTACCCTCGTTCGGACTTTCCAAGTGGTTACCATTTGTCGAGTGGATAAGTCCGAGAGTCTTGGTTGTACTGATTAGTCCTCACGACTCGAAACGTCATTGAGACTCTACATGATAGGAGTCTCACTTTGACCCGTTTGCCGACTCACTGGGGGTCGTAAGGCGTCGGGATTGGGTGAGACCCCGATACATGTAGGAGTCGATGCATCGTTGTCGAGGATTCACCGCTCGCAGACATGCGTGGATATCCTATGCTATCTGAGGGGATAATAGTGTATAAATCTCTGGCCAGAGTACTAGAAGTGTTTTAGGTAAATGTGTTTACCTAGTTACACTCGCGATGTCACTATTAGATCTCCAAGATGTATGCATAGCTATCGGATCTACAGCGACTCTCGATTTACCAATGGTCGTTGATCTGATCGGGATATATGGATTGAAAGGACCATACTGTACGCTAACCACGACCAACTGGTTCTTGCAGGCACTATCAGTGAT